>JANHFO010008041.1:857322-871524 GCA_032468095.1 Pareas carinatus | reverse complement strand
GTGCATCTCCGGCCCAGGCACTTCAAAAAGCCACAAACTGAGCCACGGCAACGCGTGGCCGGGTCAGCTAGTATTTAGTATAATGTCTTTGGAAACCCATGAATAATTTCTAACAAGGTATACATTTGAATCATTGAGCCAGATCAATATTTGAGATTCATGTATCCCAGACATGTCTCCTCATTATTTCCTGCCCACATTCACCCAGACATTTTTTGAATGTCTCTTCTCTTGTAATATTAGAGCTTCTAGTCCTTCTTTGTGGTCTGTTCAACTCTGAATTCCGTGCCTGCACATAATGTAATTCAGGAAGCTTCTGATGCTCAAAAGGAGTTTTGGCATTCTAAACATCTCTCCCAATCACACAAAGCTACATGTTTTCAGCATATCCACTCAGTTTTTGATGGCAACAGGGGAAGCATCAGAAAATGAAATCAAATAAAGGAACGGAGAACAATGGATTTTTCCACATGCTTTTTTCTTTATTAGTTTATTCTGTTTGTCATTTCCCTCTAATTTATAATTTATTGTTTTGATGATTAGTTTCTTTTTCCTTTATATCTTTGATGCATTTGGCACTTTTAATATATTTCAAAAGCTAGTAGTCTTATGCAAAGACATTTCTTCTTATGAAAAACAGAGAAATTAATATGCAACAAATTTAATTTTCTGCCTCCTTGACTTGACCGAAGTGACCCCATTAAAACTTGAAGAAGTAAGCCAGAAGGTCGTATCATAAAACGGTGACATTTTAGAACAACCTTCACTTCCTCTCGTATCTTTTCTCTTTTATGTATTATCAGAATGTGCAGGTAATTAATGCTACTTGAATTCCAGATTGCAGTTGTTCTTAGCTAACCATAAAAAGTTAAGTGGAAAGTTGTTAGAGAAACACCGCCACATAGTCTGTTGAAAAGCCTCATAATTTGGCCTGGATTGCAGCAAAGAAGATCAGAAAAATAGGCTGTTAAATGGTCTTGGCCAAATATAGTAAATTGGGTTGAAAAGGCCAATGAGAGGGAGAAATTGTCAAGCTAGTATTGTACTCTAAGAAGTTCTGAAGTTTAAAAGAATGACAGTGCTAAAAGGAAGAGTGCATCAGAATTTTCCCTTATCCATGTTTCATTATGCGGCCAAAACAATCTTGAACTAAACTCACCCAAAATTGTAGAAATAATAGTTGATTTTAGAAGAATCCCTTCTATTCTATCGCCTCTCACAATACTAAACAGCACAGTATCAGTAGTAGAGACCTTCAGGTCTCTAGGTTCTACAAGATCTAAAATGGTCAACTCACATCAAAAATGTCTTCAAAAAAGCACAGCAAAGAATGTTTTTTCTGAGACAACTCAGAAAGCTCAGACTGCCCAAGGAGCTGCTAACACAGTACTACAAAGGAATTATTGAGTCCGTAATCTGCACCTCTATAACTGTCTGGTATGGCACAGCAACCAAACAAGATAAACATAGACTTCAATAAATAATTAGGATTTCAGAAAAAATAATTGCTACAAACCTACCCTCCATTGAAGAGCTGTACACTACATGAGCCAGAAAGAGGGCTGAGAAAATAATAACAGACCCCCCTCCCCAAACACCCTGGACATAATCTATTTCAGCTTCTTCCCTCCGGACATCGTCATAGGGCATTGCAAATCAAAACAACTAAACATAAGGACAGTTTCTTCCCCCATGCCATCACTCTGCTAAACAACTAACTTCCACAACATTGTTAAACTACTATTATTTATCACTATTATTCTTCTCATGTTTCCTATTAACCATTATGCATTACCTATTCTTTTATTTGTATGACAATTAACTTGTTGCTTGAATCCTACGATATATAATAGTTGCTTTATTTAGTATTTTAGTATGACTTGTAGATTGCTTATTAGAATTCTATGACTACTGAACCTTTCAAAAAACCCGCATCTTATGACATGATGTACGTATTTTATGACATGATGAATGTGTTTTATAACACGATGACATGAGGAATGTTTTCTATGATTATGATCACAATTTATCACTTGTGGATTATGTGTACATTGAGAGCATATGTACCAGAGACAAATTCCTTGTGTGTCCAGACACACTCGGCCAATAAAGAATTCTTATCATGTTCTTTCTATTTCTGCCTTTGCTTCTCTCTTCCCCCACTTTTATACTAGGATGTTTAACTTTGTAACTTCAAATGCTTTTAATCATGCGAGAAGACAAAAAGACAGCCTAAGCTGAGTTGGTTCTTGATTCTCATATTACTGCTTACCTGAAGTATGGTGTATAGTTTGAGTGTATAATGTTCTTCCCATACAATGAGGAAGTAGACTGAAAAGATTGGTTGGATAAGTTGTGTTTGGTATGTGAGGCCTAAAGTAGTAGTTGTCCTATGAGTATTCTGGGTTTAATAAAGATATGTGTTTTGTATCTTGAAGTTAAACTACTAAAGCTCATGTGACTGGGCACTCCAAAAGCCTGATTTAGTTTCAACAAAGAGAACACAATCAAGGGGCTATAATAGCTGAATGTAATTGAGCAACAACTCTGTGAGAGGAAATGTTGGAAAAGGTCTTGAGGCTGTGGTTCCCTGTTGTCCTGAAATAAAGAACTCAGTGCATTGTTTTAAACTTTCTTTACTTTGTACTTTATATTTTTATACTTTACAATTTCTATTACATTATTGATGGCACAGCTATGAAGAACATATTGTAAAACCTTGACATCAATGCCCTCTGTAGGGAAAAGACTTCAAATGAAAACTTGAAATTTTTTAGCTATGATCTTGTTTATATCTGTTACCACAGGTTGATGATAGAATCATCTAGAAGATTATAACAAGCCATTTATAGGCTGCAGACTGTTGGAGAGAAGGGACATATTCTTCTTGAACTAATAATGTAGTGCTGGTAATAGTGGTGCAGAGGGTGATTCCAGTTGAGATTTACATTGCAAGGGGTAGTCTGTTGACTGACCTTCTGAACAGAAAAAACATTACTTCCATCTGTTCTGTCATGGGAGAATCCCCTGAAGCTGTCTTTTTCCACATGCTCCAACAAACAATGCAACTTAAATCAAAGCAGATGGGAGTAAGACAAAACTGCTGAGGCCTTATCAGCAGTCAGAGTCTTTTATATACTTTATAAAGTCATATTCCCTTGGAATCCCAGGGCCTTTCAGGCTCTAAAAGTGGAAGAAGATACCCACTAAAATTTGCTAGATTATCTCTGTACAGATGTAGAAACCATATGTATGACTTCCTAGACACTGTTCAAAGATCTGTAAGAAACATTTACTCCCTTAACCCATCCTTTCTCTCCCCCCTTTCGATTTTGCACAAACATCAGTTATCATTGTTTCAAGTCTCTTGTTTTGATAAGTTATTTTCTCTACAGCTTCCCTGATCTCAGGGAATTTTTACCAACATAAATTGATAGGTTAAATTGAAAAAAGTGGAGTTGAATATGCTGGGTCATATAACTAGGTTTCAGGCACTTTAAACAAATATCAGATGTAAAATAGAGACCTCAGCATGCATTTTTACAAATGTAGTAAAGATTCGGTTAGCTAAATGAATGCATAATGAAAGTTTTCCTCATTCTAACCCTCTTAAGTATCATGCATGCTATTTTTACTTTACAGCTGTGAAGCACTGAAATAATCTTAAGTATACAGTGCAAAATTCCTCTAAATGTAGGGTTCATAGTTAATCATCTAGGTATAAAGGAACATTTTTGGCTCCTCTGGCTTCAAATCTTCCAGTATATCAGCTGACAACCTTTAAAATTCTTAATCAACACACGTAGACCCAACATATTTAGTGGGCACCTAGTTGGGAAAAGATAATTTAAAGAAAACTCTCACATATTAGAAACTTCTCTTCTATTCACCCTGGCTAACTCACTTTCCCAGCTGATTTTGGTTTTTAGAAAATGGAAGACAATACAATATCACTGGGACATGATTTTAAACTCTGTAATGAAAAAAAATGAGATTATTTCCTTATACTGGATGGAAATGTAAGTTGCATAATGTTTTGAAAGTTCTATGAATGCTGGCCAGTCCCATATTTGAGTTATGTATTACCCTGAATTGTGTTGTGTCCCATTTTTACTTGGCAAATTGTTGCAATTATATTAGTATAATGAACATAGTATCTGCTTTAGCAGGAATTCTGCAGTTTTGTTCCTGTACAAATATGAATGCTTTTATGTTTCTGTTTGTAAACATTCCAGATGGGAGCATGTAAAACCATAGATTAGTAAAACATAGCTATAGTTACAGCATAAGAATCAATACCTTTTTTTACAATTTGCTGTTGGATTAAATTGTATTATAATTTAGCTTTTATATGTGATTCTTTGGGGCAATAAGCCAAACATTCTTAACATAGAACTTTTCTCTCTCTGTTCAGCTACTGCTTTGGTAGTGTTTTGCAACATCAATCCCTTATAACTCAAACTGAGGTAAATCTATTTAAGGTAAACAGATTAACACATTTTTCCATGTCTAACATGAGAACTGAGTGGTTGTCATTTCCCTAAAAGCATTGTATGTGACAGGCCCCAGATGCTGAGCTTCTTAGGACAGCTGCCTGATTTACTTGACTGAATTGGATTTACAGCTGGTGTCCGACTGTTCTTTGTTATGTTTATCTCCTGTCTCTGAGGCTAATCAGATTAGGTGATAGCATTATCTTATGATCCAATTTCCCCTGAGTTTAGGGTATGGGGTCTTTACAGTACTTTCTGAAGTGGGATTTTTGTGTGATCTGCAAAGGATGGTAGTTGTCTCTCCTTGCCCTCTGTGCTGCACTCAAAAGAGAAAGATTAGCTATCACCTCAGGCTTCTTTAAATATAAAGAGCTACTGTTAGTAAGTTGATTCTAATATAAGGCCACACAGCATCCCTTATACCCCTATAACTTTTTCACAGATTGTACCACTTTTAGGACATATATTCGAGTCCCACCAGTGACTTAGCAAGGTGTCAAAAACATGATGGCCAAAAAAAGAGAAACAACTGATAAAGTACACTTTTTACCACACTTTTATTTATTTATTATCCTCACCTTTAATGGAAAAACCTGTGCTGATCTGCCCTTCTTTCTCTCTGCCTCTCCTCTCTTTTTCACTTCCTGCTGGGCTCTCCCTCTGCTTCTCACAGAAGCTTCTCCTCTTCTATCCCCTTCTCTCTCTCTCTGGCTTGCCCCGCAGAATCTTCTCTTCTCTCTCTTTTCATCATCTTCTTTTCTCTCTCTCTCTCTCCTGTTAAAACCGCCTCCTTTTATACCCCCTCCTCTCTCCCTCCATTCCTTTTCTCTTCTGGGCGGCCCACTCTCACCTGACTCTCATACCCCAATGAAGTTGCTGCTCCTGAGGATAGCAGTGGCAGCCCTGCACATGCCTGGACTATGGTGTTGCCAAGGCTCTGGTGTGCCAAATCGGCGCACTTGGCTCCAACTGATCGGCACTTTGGGCTCAATTGTGGTCCTAAGTTGAGGATAGCCTATATATTTTCAATTTTGTATTCATGTTAACAGAAAAAAGATGTAATACTAGGATGAAGGAAAGTTTAAGAGAACATTTTCTAAATTATTGAAAATAATGGGAAAGGGTGAATGCCTTTAGTTTTGGATAGAAGGCAGGACTTCTATACCTTCCTGTCTTAAGGAGAAAAATCTTTCAGTCCTTCCTCTGCTTCATAGAGAGAAGCAGTAGCCTTTCTCTTGGCTCTGTCATGGGAGTGGTGAACCTGAGCAAGGAGAAACAGCAGGGAACCCGTCATTTCACTTGTCCAGCTCAAGAAATGGATTCTGTTTTTCTTATTTTCTGCCTACTTGAAATTTTCTTCATGCTCATGCAAAAAGAGAGAGAGAGAGAGAATAGAATGTTATACCTAAAGAAGCACAAAGAGCAAGGAATCCAAAGAGGAGATGGTTACTTATTCCAGTAACATTAGAGACAGGGTTAAGAGCAGAAGGACATTCCAAAATTCGAGCTGTAAAGCCAGGCTGCCTTCACAATATTCCAGATGGCAAGCTGCAAGGTCAAACATTTGAATTAATACTTTCTCTCAGGCTCTAGCAGAAGCTCATGGGTTTGGGCACATATGTAACAAGCAAGTCTATCAAACCACCCTCTTCAATGTTTTCTCATTTTAAAATAAGGCAAGGAAACTGGAAAGTGCAAAATTTAACATATCGCCTCTGTCTCATATTAGAACTCATTTATAGGATGCAATTTGTCCAGGTAACAACTTGGCACAGAATTATCATATCCTTTAGGCTAATCTGTTCTATAGAGGAATCGGAAAAAGTTAAGAATTGTCCTGTGCTTATTTTCTGTGCCTGCTAATGAATCTGTTGTGGCCTTTGATACTTATGTTCTCTGTACACACTCGACATATTGCATGTTTCTATTTAATTTGGTTTTTTTCTTAGCAGAGTTCTAAATTAGGATAGGATAGTGTCATCTTGTTTTGTCCAGAGCTCTATGTAGTCCTGTATGTGATCTGTGCAACTCTATATTTTTATCTCCTTTGCTTCAATATTCTAGAGTCAGGAAAAGGCACTCAATAATTTTTATCATTTTCCCCTTTCCCTTTTTATTTCTCAATATAAACATGGACTGTGAGAGAGTCCATCATCCTCTTGATGGGGATACCAGGCAAAAACATTATCCTGTAAGATAGGTGGTAGCGTGGTAACTTCCAAGCAACTATATCAACAGAGCCAAGAGGCCACTACTATCTAGAACCAAACACCTTTTACTGTTTAATAACAATAACAAAGTTGGAAGGGACTTTGTAGGTCATCTTGTCCAACCCTATGCTCATGCAGGAGAACCTATACCATTTTTGACAAGTGACTGTCAAGTCTCTTGAAAGTTTCCATTGATGAAGCACCCACAACTTCCGAAGGCAAGCTGTTCCACTGGTTGATTGTTCTCACTCTTAGAAAATTTCTTCTTATTTCTAGGTTGAATCTCTCCTTGATCAGTTTCTATCCATTGTTCCTTATCTGGCCTTCATGTATTTTGAAAAATAGGTTGACCCCCCTCCTTTTTGTGGCAGCCCTCAAGTATTGGAACACTGCTATCATGTCACCCCTGGTCCTTCTCTTCACCAGACTAGCCATGCCCAGTTCTTGCAGCCGTCCTTCCTATGTTTTAGTCTCCAGCCCTCTTATCATCTTTGTTGCTCTTCTCTGTACTCTTTCTAAGGTCTCAGTATCTTTTTTATAATATGGTGACCAAAACTGGATGCAGTATTCTAGGTGTGGTCTTACTAAGACTTTATATAGTTGTATTTGTACCTCATGTGATCTTGATTCAATTCCTCTGTTGATGCAACTTAGGATTGTACTGGCTTTTTTTGGCTGCTGCCGCACACTGCTAGCTCATATTTAATTGATTGTCCTCTAGGACTCTCAAGATCCCTCTCACGATTACTGCTGTTAAGCCAAGTTTCACCTAATCTGTATGTGTACTTTGGTGTGTTTTTTTTGTCTAAGTGTAAGATTTTACTTTTCTATATGTTGGATTTCATTTTCTTAGATAGAGTCCTATGTTCAAGTCTGTTGAGATCCATCTGGATCTTGAGCCTATCATCTAAGGTGTTGGCTATTCCTGCCAGCTTAGTGTCATCTGCAAATTTGATAAGTTCTCCTTTTATTCCCTCATCTAAGTCATTTATATTGATATTGAAGAGTACTGGGCCTAAGACGGAATCTTGTGGTACCTCACTGCTTACTTCTCTTCATGTACACGTAGTACCATTAAGGACTACTCATTGAGTACGGTTTGTCAGCCAGTTAAAAATCCATCTGATGGTATGATGCTGTCTGTCTCACTTTTTTCTAGCTTGTCAAGAAGTAGGTTGTGGTCTACTTTGGCGACTGCTTTACTGAAATCTAGGTTTACTATGTCCATAACATTTCGCTGGTCTACTAATTTAGTCACATTGTTGAAGAATGAAATAAGATTGGTTTGATATGATCAGTTTTTAACAAATTCATGCTGACCTCTAATTTTAACTTTATTTGTTTCTAGTTGTTTGCAGATCTGTTTTTTTATTATTTTTTCCAGTATCTTTCCAGGTATTGAAGTTAGGCTGATTGATCTGTAGTTTCCTGGGTCAGTTTTTTCCCTTTTTTAAAGATGGGAATCACATCGGCTCTTTTCCAGTCCTCAGGTACTTTCCCCAGTGCTCCAGGGTTTTTGAAAGATATGGTATAGTGGTTCTGAGATGACATCTGCCAGTTCCTTTAAAACTCTGGGATGTAATCCATCAGGCCTCAGTGATTTATATTCTTCCAGGCCAGACAGTTGTTCTCTTACCATTTTCTTGCTTATTTTTATTTCTAGTCTGTCTTTGACAGTTATGTTTTTAGTAGGGTTGACTATAGTTTCTTTTTACATGAAGACCCAATGCAAAGAATGAGTTAAGCAGCTCTGCTTCCTCTCTGCTGTCTGCTACTTCCTTGCCATCTTCTCTCTTAAGACACTGGATCTGCGCACTGCTGAGGTTGGCAGCTCAGCGGTTCGATTCCCATGAGCGAGTAAACCACATAGGGTCAAGAAAAAGCCTCCCCCAATTGCCTACCGGCATTGGCATCCCCCGGGTAAAGATAACATCGCCCGATAGCAGCCACCTTGATGATCCCTGGCTAAACACGTGCCATATGCTTAAAAACAAAAAAGTGGACCAACTGTTTCCTTAGCTTTTTCTTGTTATTTATATGTTTTTTTATTATCTTTGACTTTTGTTGCTAGTTTATTCTGGGCCTTTGCTTTCCTGACTTCATCTTTGCAGATTCTGGCTATCTGCTGATATTCTGCTTTAGTTATGTGACCCTCTTTCCATGTTTTGTATTTATTCTTTTTGCCTTTCAGTTTGTCAGAGAGATTATGCAATTATGCTGTCTTCTTCTTGGATTTCTTGTTTTTCTTTTTCAGTGGTATTGTGCTGGACTGGGCTTTTGTGATAATACTTTTCAGAATTTTCTAAGCTTCTTGGATTGTTTTCCCCTTTGGGATTTTCACCCAAGGAATCTTTCCAAAGCTCTCTCTGAGTTTGTTGAATTCAGCTCTTTTAAAATCTAAGACTCGAGTGTGATTGTGTTCTGTACCTTGTGTTTGTATTATATTGAATTCCAATATGACATGATCATTCTCACTCAAGGTTCCTGTGATTTCGACTCCCTCTATCACTTCATCTCTGTTCGTAAGAGTTAAGTCCAATATGGCTATCTGTTTAGTTCCCTTCTCTATCTTTTGGACAACAAAGTTGTCAGCTAGGTTGGTCAGGAAACTGTTTGATTTCTCACTTCATGCAGAATTAGTTTTCCATTTGATGTCTGGGTAATTCAAATCCCCCATTACTATTGTAGTGTGTTTCCTACATATGTTCGTTAATTGGTTAGCAAAGAGTATATCCATTTTTTCTGCTTGTATGGGTGGTTTGTAGTATACACCAATGGCAACGTCATTCTGTTTTTCTTTTATATTGATCCATATGCATTCTAGGGGGTTTTCGTCTTTGGTTTCATGCATTTCTGTAGCAATGTAGTGCTATTTTATATATAGTGGAACTCCACCTCCTCTTTTATGGGGTCTGTTGTATCCTTCTATTTGTACATTGCTTGTCAGCTGCTTGGTAGCCAGCTTATAGTTATGACTGTTTATAACAAACTGCAGTTATGTGACCATGTTTTATGATGTTTTTTGTCAAGAACCGACATTTACTTATAATTTTCAGAAAAAAATCATCCCATAGCAAACAATCAGTATGTTGTATGACTGTAACATTTGCTTAATGACCAATGCAAAATTGACCTAGTTTATGACCATCAAGAATTATGACTGTTTCTGGTCAGATTTCTTCTCCGTCGTATATAACTGCATGTGTTCAATGTTAGATTCTTTATTTGCAAATAAGACCAATAAATCCCATAATTATAGATTCCTTGCATTATACCATCGAGTGGAATTGACAGGCATCAAATAAATAGCTATACTTATTTCACTTTCTGTCTGGTCTTTTCTGAAGAGTCATAGTATATTTTGGCAAAGGTGAATGTTACATTTTCATGCTTGTTTTACTTAATATTTACTGAGTTATACATGTAGTCCTTGACTTACAGCTCATTTAGTGACCATTTGAAGTTACAGCAGCACTGAAAAAGGTGACATGACTATTTTTCACACTTAGAACTGTTGCAGCATCCCCATTGCCTTATGATAAAAATGCAGACGTTTGACAAATTGTCTCATATTTATTTATAGTGATTGCTATTACTGGTGTTATGTGATCATCTTTTGTAACCTTCTGTAAACAAAGTCAATGGGGAAGCCAGATTCATTTAACAAATACAGTGATTCACTTAACAACTATGACAAGAAAGGTGAGGGTTGAAAAATGGGCAAAAGTCATTTAACAAATGTTTAGCAATACAGTAAAATCTTGGATTGTGAGTGTAATTGGTTCCAGAATCATGCTTGTAATCCAAAACACTCGTATATCAAAGCAAATTTCCTCATAAGAAATAATGGAAACTCAGCTGATTCGTTCCACAACCCTCCTCCCTCTCCCTTCCACTCTCCCCTCTACTTCATCTTCTTTCCTCTCCATCCCATGATTTTTGCCAGTTAGCTGGGGCTCTGGGGGATTCCGCCTGTGCCCAGCAGCTGATTTGGAACTTTAGAAACAAAATAACATGACCCCTAAAATAAGAAAACCCCAACTGCAATAGAGAGAAAGTGAGCTGCACTCTAGATGCTGGAGAATAAAGAAACACACTTTTTTTCTTCATTCTTAAGTCAGCAGAGAAAGGGAACACCTCCAAAGCTAGCTACAATGTTGCAAAGGACTAATTAACATAGATAAAGGAGCAACTACTGCCTCCAATTCATTTTGAAGCAAATGTTGCCAATTATCCAAAATTGAACAGATTGAGCCAAGAAGCGAAACAAAAACCTAAAGATAATTAAAATCTTCATTCTCTCATCCCATCCTTTCGAGCAGCTGGCTCAGATCTTTTCAATTCTATCACCCGCAATCTCTGTAATCTCCTGGTTTGGGAAGAAAACATTTAAAACAAGCTGTTTTGGCTGTTGGTGCTCAACTGGGCTCCAGGACTTCCCTCTGTGCCCAAACAGCTGGTTGGCTGTTCCCATTTGCACAGTTCAGCTGGGATCCTGGGTTTCCATCTGCAAACTGCGGATTGGCTGGTGGGAGCCCTCAGCTGGGTTCTGCCCACACTCGTAATGCAAGACATCGCTCATTTATCAAGTTCAAATTTATTAAAAATGATTGCTTGTCTTCCAAAACACTTGCAGACCAAGTTACTTGCAATCCAAGGTTTTACTGTAGAAATTTTTGGCTCAAATTGAGGTCGTAAATCAAGGACTACCTGTGCAAGCTGTTCCAGTAATATCACTAGTTTAAAAATATTTTTTTCTTCTGCCATTATTATTTTCATAAATAACTCAAAGCAGTGGACATACCTGCTACTCATCTCTACTCCTTCCTGTGAGGTGAGCTGAGTTGAGAGAGAGTGACTGGCCCAAAGTCATCAAGCCAGCTTTCTTGCCTGAGGCGGGACTAAAACTAATTTTCCTGGTTTCTAGCCTGATGTCTTAACCATAACACCAAACTGACTCTCAATTTTAAGTTCTAAACTATATAAAAACTATTCTGTTCTCTGTGTTTATCACTATTCCTAATATTTTGTATGCTGATCTTTCTGATAATGATAGGTAATTAAAGTTTGAAACAGTACACATTGTAAGAAATGGGACATGAATTATAGTATCATGGTAACATTTTTAGATATATGCATTACAGCTTTAAACATCAATGCCAACAGGTTGAATTATGCCCTGATGGTGGGGGAAAAAGGCAAATTAATCTTGAACACCGCTAATGTATACAGGTTATGCAAAACTAAAGTCAAGGATAGAAAATAATTGCATCTAATTTTTTTCTTTGGAGTAAAATATATTCTTCTAGAAGAAAAGCTTTTGTCTAGGATGTTGATTCTCTGGAACTGTTACTTGATAATACCACTTGCAAATAGCTGCTCTGTAGTTCTATTCATCAGGTATGAATAGGGTCAAGAATCTTAATTAATTCTCCCTCACCAACTTTGACTTCTTATCTTGACTGAAATATATTTAATATTAGCAATATTTCCTTTGACAATTGTGTTGAAATGATTCTGTACCTGGAAACAAAGAGAGGTTAACTGTTCAAAATTAATGCTTTTTAAACAGAAATACCTCTGGGTTCATATACTGCCATTTCTGAGATTCAAAAGAAATGAACCCTTGACTCTTCCGGAAACTTTCCAAGCCAATGTGTGCAGATGCGGTTAGCTCTGCCTTAAAGCCAGGCTGACTTTGAACCAATGCTGATAAACAGAGCTGGCCGAAGGGCGTTGCGAATGGTGTAACTGCAGAAGGCCCAGCGCCTGGTGCAAAATGTCTCATGCAGAACCTTAGGCCCCGTGAGGCCTAAGGCCCCCCACGATGCATTTTGCACTGGACCCTGCTTATTCTTGGGCCGGCCCTGCTGATAAGAGAGCCCCCCAGTTCTATGCTAGGAAATTCATTTCTGAAGTAGCAACAAACTGTATTTAAGAAGAAATCAGGAGTGAAAGACTGCTTACAAGCTGCATTTTCACATGCAGTGAAAATATATGAAGCAATTTAGAAAAACCAAGATAAAGAATAAGAATTTTGATTCATACCCAACTTTATAAGATATCTTTTCCAACTACCTTTCAGACTTTCTGCTTATTTTCTAAATAATTTGTTACTGTTCTTCCGAGTGCGAGTTACATTGGTACAAGTCTTATCCATAGACGTATGAGGGAATATTTCTACCTTACCATTATTAAGTATAATTGCAAATGCAGACTTACACAATTAAGTAGGATAAGTTGTAAATAGCATTATTTCAAATACTTTAGCATCTGTGATCCATTTCATTTTCCTCCTAATTATATTTGACTGAATTTTATATATGTCTAACAATCCTGTGTGATACAGCTGATTTATAAACTTGTGAAGGAAAGAAATCATAAACAGCTCTTCAAAAAAGAGCTAATTCTAATATAATTATTGCATAAGATTTTAACTTGAAAAAGTAATAATATGCCAAGAAAAATGGTTGTTCTTCTGTTTTGGATTGGGAATATTCACAGTTTATTTTCCTAAATGTGTTTCCTTTAATGTGTTTGTTTTTAAATTTTTTCAGATGCTCCATGGAATGCTTGCCTTAGAGAAATGCAAGTTGAAGCAGGTGTGGGGAAATGAATTGGGCTCAAGAGCTACATTAATTCCCCATTTCTCTTCGGCGTAATCCAATGGGCTAGATTAATTAATTGATTAATTCATTAGGAACAAAGCTTTTTGAAGGTGAAGCTTCACCTCCTGTAATAGTGTGTGGAAATGAGATTTTTTTTTCAGGGGGTGGGGAGATGTTACTTAGGGAACAATCAGATAAGAGGGGGTTAGAGAAACTCAGAAAGGATCCTACCTTACCAGAAGGCAAAAAGAGATGACGGGAGATTTGTACTTTTAGACTTGCAAGATTCTCTTACTGTAGCCTTACAATAAAACAGAATTAGATCATCTGGTCTGCATCCTCTCTGGTCTGTCTGAGAAGACTGACAGCTTCATCCCTGTCTTGGTGTACCCTTCTTTTCTTCAATCAGATGGAGGCTTCCAATTTGATTGGTAAAACTATTAAATAATTTAGAAAAACGGCAATGGCAGCTGTTACGTGTCCTCTGCGTTTCCTCGTCACTGGAGTTCAGAAGTGCCATCTTTTACCAGTGATACCGGAAGGGAAATAATATTTTTAGAGGTTGCATAGTGTAGATTGATAATTCGTACTTTACTTTGCAGCACTCTGTGTCACTTTCTATGCAGTTCCTACACTGGAACAATTACAAGGTATAAAAAAGAATAGATTAAAACTGTTTCTCCTCCCTGGTTTTAAGCATGCTTTTCCTCTCATGCCTGTTCCAAATATGCTGAGTAGTCTGTGTGAGCAATCATTACTGATTTCCTAGAATCGGCTATTAGCTACTGCACTGTCCTTGAAACATAAGAGAAAACTATAATATACTAGCTGACCCGGCCACGCGTTGCCGTGGCTCAGTTTGTGGCTTTTTGAAGTGCCTGGGGCGGAGAT
>JANHFO010008041.1:796244-810795 GCA_032468095.1 Pareas carinatus | reverse complement strand
TTGCCATCTAGGAGCTCACTAAGAAACAATTTTTCTGAATATTAATTTTTAACAGAGTTATTTAACATTTTCAAAAAAAACACCCTGCACTTACACGGACAAGGAACCGACTGTGCGTGCACTTCCTTCCTTCACATAGTCAAGTTGATCGGCAGAGTTTACCGGCAGCACAGCACCCTGCCAAGGGACAACAGCCTGGCCACAATACTTTTAACAGCCACGGTGCCTGCAAGCACAGAGAGAACGGTCTGCAAAAAAGAACTAGCGCTGGGAAGGGCCGGCTATAACACCTCAGATCAGCTGGCCAGTGAGCACCGCTACACTAATCTTTTGGCCAGGAAGAAGCAAAGAAGAAGAGAGAGGGGGACGAGGAGGGAGGGAGATGGGAAAGCTGAGATGGGGAGAGAGAGAGACAGGAGAAAGAGGAGGAGGGGAGGGCAAAAAGGTAAAAGGAGACAGATAAAGAGGGGGAGAGGGTGAAAGAGGGAGAGAAAGGGTGAGAGGGTGAGAGGGTGACAGGAGAAAGAGGTGGAGGGGAGAGAGGATGAAAGGGAGAAGGGGAAGGAGTGGGTGAAAGACGGTGACAGAGCAGAGGGGGAGAGTCAGTGAAAGGGACAGAGAGAAAGGAGAAAGAGATAAAGAGGGAAAGGAGAGACAGAAAGGAGGAGGGGAGGGTGAACGAGGGAGAGAGAGAGGAGGAGAAACAAAGAGGGAGAGAGAAAGGAGGAGAGAGTAGGAAGTATGCAGTATTATACAAAACCCGTGGCAGAGCACAGGTACAAAAAGCTAGTTGTATATAAAATGTCAGTCTCCTAACTTTCATTCATTCTAAATGTACTTTTAACACAGAGGGGCAAGAAAGAAATACTGATAGTGTGCCAGAGTTATAAAGATGAAAACTTTTCTTCCCAAATAGTATTCTGAACTTAATTATGGAACCATGTTTGCATTCTGACTTTGGGTGGAAGTCCAGCTTCCTAAGTGCTTAGGGATGCCATTCAAAGCAGAGATTCTCTGATTGAGGAGTTTTGAATCACTACTCATTGGTCCAATGTAAGTTTTCCCTCATTAGAAAAGCAGCTTGTGATGAAAGATGACTAGTTGTAGTAACTCAGGAGTTGTCTAATTTGGAGCTTACTGTTTATAGTTTACTGTTGCAATTCCACAAATTGGAAATCTTTTACTTCTAGCCTGCAGAGAGCAAGGGATTTAACGAGGCATCCAGGAATAAAAAGTGGATGGATTCATGACAAAAACATATATTTTAAGATAAACAAATTTCATTATGAGATTAAAATTGTCCAAGTAGTGAGAAGTATTTGATCAAGAGCTTCATGTGGGTGTCCCCTAAATATTCAAGGAGAAGCAAGTCTTTTGGTTTGTTTCCCAAAAGGCTCCATCTTGAACAGGTAAAGATGGGTTCCTTCTGATAGAGCAGAATCCACAGAAGTTAATACTACTTGCATCTAAGACGCTTATGTTTTTATGCTGCCATGTTCCACAAGCGCTCATTGTAATGTACGATTAAAGCCAGGTAAGCATACTTGATATTCCTTCTTCAAGAGTAATTTGTTTAAGTAGCATTCTAGTTAATGCCAAACAACTGAATCTCTTTCACTTATTTGCTCCCAAATAGTCAGTTTTGAAAGCAGGAGCAGTTTCCCAGCAATCTGGCATTATTTGCATGTTGAGAGCATCTCATCCAGCTTTGAAGGACCTCCCCTAGTAACTACAGCTAGCTGAATGAATACTATGTTGCAATGTCAAACTCTCCTGTTCCACTACTGTGGAAGCCATCAGGTAAAGATGTCTTTGGGACTTGGTCCAAGCACAAAATTCTAATCATACCAAGTGAAATTTGAAATACAGATGGCAGTTGGCCTTACTTGCTCATTGGTGTAGATAGTCCTTGACTTCTGACCACAATTGGAACGAACTTCTGTTGCAAAGCAGTTACTAAGTGGGTTCTGCACAGTTTGATGAACTATTTGGCTGAAGCAAAAGTCAAACAGTCTTTAAACAAATGTAGTTTTTTCCATTGAGTTGTTTTGTTGGAAACCAACTGGGATCGCCACAAAGATTATATGAGACCACACAGCACTGGGACCCTACAGAATTTTTACATCGCGCACAATAGATGTTGTTTTTCCAATGGTGCTGCCTAATTTTAGCCAGGCTTTAAATTCAGGTGCCTGCAACTATTCATTTTAAATGATTGCACGTGCCATGTTTGTGTGTGTGTTTTTGCCTTGGGCGGCACTTCACTCGTCCCTGTTAATCAAGAGTTGCAGATTGCGATAATGCAAACGTGTATCGGAAAGCATGCGCGCACGCTACACTGAAAGAAACTAAAAGCAATGCCAGCGAGTGCGACTCTATTGCAGTTTCACGGTATAAGGAAGGGAAAGAGGTAGCAGGTGCCTCTTCTGGGGCCACAGTCAAACTTCCGGCTCAGGAATCCAAGCCTTCCACTGGATGGGCCAATGTGTCCAGCCCAATTCTGATTGGCATGCCGCTGACCAATGAGATTGGTAGATTTGGATCCGGGACTTCACTCAGCTCTCTGTCGATCAGTTTCAATATACATACAGTATACATACTGTACGTAGTTTCAATATACATACAGCACAGAAAGGACAGAGATTCCGTTAAAGTTCAAAATTTTAAAAACCCCACAAATCCATACGGGGATTGAAAAAAAGCGACATAAAACCCAGTACTGACAACCCTCCCAACATCTTGGAGGACCTGGACGGGGAGGGGGGAAACTGTCCGAGGGGGCCTCTCTAGCGAGAAGCACTCGCTCTCCTTGCAATTTACAAAAGCTTCGCAGAGGTAAGGAATTCACCCCTGGCTTTTCTCCTGCCGGTTCGGCTTGTGACTCGGGGGGAAATCTTGGAAACGTGATCTTCAAATTATTATTGGATCACTCATAAGATTGTCCCTGCAGTCACCACTTTCTCCTTGTGGAGATTATTCTGCTGGCCGTTCCTGATCATTTTTGTGTGCGTGGAATTTTCTCTAGTGCTGTTTTGGGGTCCAGGAGCCCTTGAGTTAAATGGCAGCTGAACAGCACGGAGGAAAAGAGGGCGACCCCTCCCTGTTTGGGAGGATCCCTCATGAGGATCCACCTCAGAAGAGATCATCAGGTAAAACCTTCCTTCTGATGCTCTTTAATCCTTATCATGAACATTTCCTTCATTCGTGAATTTCTTTTTACTTTTTTAATTTAGTGTGTTACCCTATCGCAGCTCAAGAAAGCCTCCGAGTGGTGTGCTAATTAAAAAGTCTTTCCAATAAGCTGTTCCAAAAGGTTAAAACAAAAATCAGACTTGGAAGGAGACACTCAGCACACCGCCATGGGATATTGGGTGGGATGTCATTGAAGATATCTAGGAGTCGATCTCTGTGTTGCCTTATTGCACAAATTCTCCACTTCAGGTTGCATATTGATCCCTCCTAGGAATCAAGAAGAGAACCATAAGTTTGAACCAGTAACTACACCATCAATCTCATTAACCAGAGATGGGCTGTTGTCTGCTCAAAGGCACTGTTTGTTGCCTGCTGGTCCCCCAGTCAGCATACACAAAGAACATTCTGGATTTAAGGCTCCAGATTAGAAAAAATATGGTGTTTTTATAATAAATAGTTCATCTGCTTTTTCTCATGATCAGAGACCAGAGCAAGGTCGATGGTATCTTCCGGAACATCCGTTGTCTGTGGTGAAGGAATAGCAGCACTTGTTTTTCCAAGGAAGGTAGGAAGATCTTTCCCTCCTCAGACTGCAAGGGTCATTCAGCATTATCTAAAATCAGGGGAAGGAGACAGAGGGAGTCTATTTTCATGAACAGCTTCCTGGTATTTTGCACCGAAATCACACAGTGCTGTATTTGTGCAGGTAATTATCTCAAAGAGGAACCATCTTTCGATGCAAAATTACCCTATTCACCCTTGGATGCTGAGTAGAATGTACTTGGTAATATAATTCTGGTCTCAATTCTGCGATATGTGACCATGTAATATTATCGCTTCAGTAGTTTCAAAGAACACAGGCTAAATATTGTCGAAATACATTTCTGGGAGATGTGGAAGTAAAAAGTACGAAGAAATTACGATGATAGTTTGAAGGAGGCTATTGTGGTTTACTGATATATGTCAAGGTGTTCGGCTTAAGAGGATACCCAAGGAATGTTTCCAGCTTATATTTATAGTATGTAGTCAACATCTATTCTTTTTCTAGTCATCTGCCAACTCTATTATTCCTTGAACTATGCTTTGATCTGTGAAAATGGGACAAGTTTTATCCTTATTCTTAAACAGTCTTGCAATAGTATATTGTACATGACTGCTTATGATTCAAAAGGAGTCTTGTCATATAAAGCTCAAGGTGAACCACTTTAGAATAAACAGATGTTTACTCAAAATTCCCCTTAGCATATTCTCTCAGACAGAGCACCTTGAAATATGTCAATCAACTGAAGTGGCCTCACAGTAATTATTTTCTTTTTATAATTTCCACTCATGTTATCAGCAAATTGATGGCGTCTCAGCATCTCCTGGTACTTCCTGGAATAGCTCTCCCAACATCTTTATTTTCCTCGTTGTAAATATTGTGCTGAGGGACAACATAAGGCAGTGTCTAAAATGTCAGGTAGGACTCATATCAGTTGACAGAGAAGGAATTTGGAGTGTTGCTTCTGTAGAATCAGCCAAAGTCACAAAAGGGCATCATTGGTATATTTCCAATCCGAGTCCTATAGCTCTGCCCATTTTCTCCAGGAAAGTTGTTTATTAATTCTAGTTGAAAGGTTTCTTTAAAAATAATTTTTGCATTGTTCCTTAATAAGAGGGTTTATAGAATATGCTGTTTTTGTTTCAGAATTCCATTTTTTTTGAAGATGTAGCTGTGCTTTTCTCTGTGGAGGAATGGGCCCTGCTGGATTTGGAGCAAAAAACCCTGTATCGAGAGGTCATGCTGGAAACCGCAAGGAACGTTGTCTCTCTAAGTAAGGGATTCTCTTTTTCTGGGCTGAAACAGTGGTGGAAGGTATTTTGCAGTCAGGCATAAACAGTTGATTTCTTTCTTTTCTCTTCCTTTAGTGGAGGATAGTGTCCTGGTCTGCCTTTCTTCTTCTGTTTGGTTAACAGAGGCTAAAGGCTAAAATCTTTATGCCAGTGGTGGCGAACCTTTTAGAGGCCGAGTGCCCAAATCGCAACCCAAAAGCCACTTATTTATTGCAAAGTGCCAACACAGCAATATGTGCCCCCAGTGGCCATCGACAAACCCAAGTACCTGTCGGTGACTTCCTGTATCCCCCTGTACCTGACTGCCTCTCCCAGCTTCTACGGCCTGCTGCGGGCCATCAGCAGCCTACCCCAGCTTATGCAGCCTGCTGTGAGCTATGCTCCCCTCCAACTTAGCTCCTCTCCTCTCCCACTTCACCACAGACTCTGTGCCACATTTGAGCTGAGACAGGGGAGGAAGCGCTCCCATTGGGCTACTGGGCAGAAGAGTGGGTGATGGCAGAAATGTCCTCAGGCGCATGGACAATGGGAGCCCCCCCGCATCCCTCTGGCTTTCTAGTAAACTGTGCTAGGGTGACGGTGCATGTGCCCACAGAGAGGGCTCTGAGTGCCACTTCTGGCACGTGTGCCATAAGTTCGTCACCACTGCTTTATGCTATCTCTAGAAAGAGGAGAAGGGTCCTCCCATGCAGCTTCCTATCTTGTTTGTCCCACTTTTTAGATAACTTTAAGTGCTGTCCTCTTTATGTTTTCCATCTGTAATGATGGCATTTGGGAATCCAGTTAATTAACCAGGGAGCAACACAAGGATGTGACTGCTGGAGAACTGGCCTGTCTGATGGAACTCCAGACATGGGACATTCAACCTAAGTGGGTCATCCTCCCACTTTCTTCAATGCTTCCTTTTCTTAAGTTAACTTAGGATGAATGAACATACTCTCAAACCAAGAACCATTTTTTTTCCAAAATCTGTGTAGAACTTACTCATGGAAAGGTTAAAGCTCAGGTCTAGGTCCCTCAGCACTTCCCCCTTCTCAGATGAAAATTTAAACCTACTTGTTCTTCCCTTGATGACGATGATGATATTATCCATTCAGCCATGTCTGACTCTTGATGATTCTATGGACAGGTCTCTTCACATCTTCCAATCTTACACTACTTTGAGTTCTATGCTCTGGATGGTGTCAGTTCTTTGATGACCTAATTTCCTTTTACCACTAACTCTTCCAAACATAATTCCTTTCTCCAGTGAATTCTCCCTTCCTGCCTTCCAGTGACTTGTCTGGTGTTACGTATGTACTCCATTATTTGCTTGTTAGCCATCTTTGCTGTCTATGGAATACACAGGAGCCTTCTCTAGCACCACAGTTCAAATAAGTCATTTTTCTTCCTGTCTTGCTTTTATAAATTCCAACTTTCACAATCATGGGTAGCTACAGGGAATGCAATAGAATCGACTAACCTACATTTGATTGTCAAGTATATGTCCTTGTTTTTCCGTATTTGATTCATGTTCATTACTGCTGTGCAACCCACTGTAATTCATCATTTTTTTCCTGAGCTTTATTCACTACTTTGAGTTATCTGCGAGCATAGGAAAGTGATTTTTTCCATGCATTCTATCAATTGGTGGTATAAACAGAGGCATAGAATCAAAATCACGTGAAGTATTAGTACCAGTTTATAAATCCATGTGCATCCAGTTTTGGTCACCACATTATAAAAAAAATGTTGAGACTGTGGAAAAAGTGCAGAGAAGAGCAACTAAGATAATTAAAGACTTGGAGAAAAAGACATAAACGGTTGCAAAAATTCTATATGGCTAGTCTAAAGAAAGGAAGGACTAGGTAGAAGGACATGATACCTTGTTTCCCCGAAAATAAGACACTGTCTTATATTAATTTTTGCTCCCAAAAGAGCACTAGGTCTTATTTTCGGGGGATGCCTTACTTTGGGGGAAACACGGTAGATCCCTCATCCCCAAATAACACTCCCCCCCCCACGTGCTTGCAGCTGAGAAGCGTTTTGGTAGCGTTTCCAATAGCCGGCAAATGCACGAATTTGGAGCCTCCCGGCTGGCTGCAAACACATGAATTCGGAGCACTGCAGTTTTCAGCCCACCCCATTTCTCTGCATCTTACTCAATCAGGTAAGGAGCCGCCCGAGGGGGGAGGTGTTATTTGGGGGTGGGGGTGAGGGTGAGCGATCTACCGTGTTTCCCGGAAAATAAGGCATCCCCCGAAAATAATATTTTCGGGGAGGTCTTATTTTCAGGGGCTGCCTTATATTCCTCCCAGAGGCAAAAATGTAGGTAGGTCTTATTTTCGGAGGATGCCTTATTTTCGGGGAAACACGGTAGGTGAGACAGAACATAGCATGTTTTCCTGACTTTCCTCTACATGCTAAAAGTTAGTTTATTCTTCTTTTCTATATGTTTGTATAATGATAATTGCATGTGAATGTTTGAGATAACGGGAGATAGTTTAGATTACATTTAAAATTTAATTATATGGCTCACTATTACATTTTTACTCTTTCTTTATAATAGAAACATATGAGGTTCCTTTGCAAACCAAATCCATGTTCTGCAAGAAATATATCCAAGGTTCCTCATCTCTCTGATATGAATATAAAAATCAGGAAGAATGAAGTGATTTAAAATCCTCCTAATATGTAGGAAACAGAATCTTTCCGTTCCATTTTAACATGGTAGTGGATTTTATTTTATTTATTTTATTTACAAATGTAACAGTTATCAAGGCATGGGATAAAATTATGCATTATTTTCTTTCAGGTTGCACACTTTTCTGCATTGCTGAAAATGGTCAGAATAAGAGCCTGCTTGTGTTAGTTGTATTGCACAGTGTGAAACTTAGGAAATCTCGCTTTTTTTAACTTGTAAAATTTAGAGGTTATTGAAGCAATTTAAGCCAGAAACGTGACATATAAAATGGTCTGAGTCAGTTATTTGTCATATAGAAATAATTTGAAGTGTTGCAAAAAGCACAAAGAGGTCTTAAGTTTTTTTTCTCTTGTACATGATATTTAAAATGCACTTCCTGAGAAATGGTAACACATTGATATGAGGTTATCAAAATGTACACAGTTTGAGTACCATATTGTATGGAAACAATTATTAAGACATCAGTAAGCTTTACATCAGAAAATTCTCAGATTAAGTTGGTTTCTGTTAATTTGATTTAGGAGAATTCAGGAAGAGGAAAAATCTGCTATTACTTCAAAATGTATTTGTTTGGTCATTTGTTTTAAAGTATGTCATGTTTTTGAATAGAATTCAGACTGACAAAATCAGGTCAGTTTCTGTGCTAATCTGCATTTCAAAAAAGTCACATTTGAGCAAACAAACACAATTAAGTGTTTGCTTAATATGTGTTCAGTTCTTGTTTTAATGACTCCCCAGAGGCATTTGTGTGAATTACATGGACTATGGAATACCAACAAAGAAATGTGAAGTACAGTTTTATGTTAGATTGTGAATTTACTACAGATGCTGGTTATCTTTCTTTTGTGTGTATGAAGAATTCTTTGCTATTAGAGGCAACTATAATTTAGCTCCCTCCCTTGATAAATAATTTGAAATATAGAAAAATATTTTTCATATTAGGTAAAATAGTCCCACAAGGGTTCTGTTGGCACTTGATCCTTTAGGGGTCCCCAACCCCCAGTCCATGGATCGGCACCAAGCTGTGGCATGTCAGCAACTGAACCACGTAAACAAATCCAGCCTCATTCACAAGATGCAGGCAGCATGCAAAACCACGTCCCTTCTGGTCTGTGGAAAAACCTTTTTCCATGGAACTGGACCCTGGTGCGCAAATTGTTGGGGTTTACTGCTTTATAGTGTGCCATTTGTCAGAAGAATACTTTAGAAATAATAGCATTTCTTAGATATTAATTTAGATACTATACACAGAAGAGACTCACCTACTGAAATTGCATGCATGATCTGCCCTGGTTTAGAGAATCAGTTGAGATGCCAGTTTCATCCAGCAGTGGGAGGGTAGATTTTCATTTTTTATCTTCTACATTGATTCTAAGAAGATTATTAATATATATTATATGTTAATGTTCCTGGAAGAATTTGATGACATTTGCAGGTATACAGCCGCTTCTGAACAACTGAATTTCTGTGATATAAAGAGCTTTCCTTAGTTATTTCTTCTGCAACTTTTGTCACAAAAAGCTTAAAGGCTTAAATTAGGGTAGAGATATACAATATGAGGACTCTTTCAAACTAACTGCAAATATCTTCTGTTTAAAAAATCCTAAATTCCACTTCGTTGCATAACCTTTAAACATTAGCATTCTAAAGCAAAACTATATTAGCAAAAAAAACTCATATCTGAATTTTTTGAAGATTCATCAGAGTCTAACTGCTTCTATTATGTGGTTACTCGGACCGTACAATTTGTGTTGCTGACTTTTAGAGGCACGAGTAGCTGGAAGCAAGAGTTTCTTCCATATTTTTTATAGGTAGGGAAATTAAGCAAAGTTGTTTTACATAAATTGTGAACCTGACTAGAAATTGAAAATAATGTCACGCCTTTCTTATTTATTTATTTATTTATTTTTATTTATTAAAACTTCTATACCGCCCTTCTCCCCGAAGGGACCCAGGGCGGTGTACAGCCATAAAAACAACATATAACATAAACAGAGCAATAATACAAAAGACATAGTTAAAATCAGTTAAAAGAAGATAATGAAAATGGCTAGAATCGAATCAGTAAAAAACCCAATTAAGACTAATTTTAAAATAGCGGTCAGCTATGTAACTGTTTTAATGTACTGTAAGTTTCTTTTGTAACACAATTCTGAAATCAACAGTACGGAATAAAGACAACTTTTAATTATGGATCTGATGCTTTGAGTCAAGCAGGAGGAACCTCTGCAGAACAAGTGAAAAGAAAGAAGTCAGTTACATTAATTGAGATTGGCAGTGTAGAAATGGAATGAATGAGTGAATGAATGAATGAATGAACTTATCTCCCCTAAAGAATCTTCAAAGTTGTCTACTGTTGATTTACCTTAAAAGCATATCTAAATCTTCTGGTAACAGTAATCCCTGTCATTAGGGAAGTTGTCACAGTCAAAGGATTCAACTGTTGGATCAGCACAAGAGAATGAGATAAATGTAAAAATGCATACACATCACAATTGTGCTACAATGGATCAAACACCTATCTGGTCCAGCAATCTGTTCCCACAGCGACCAGCTAGGTACTTAACAGATGTTCAAAAGCTGCATTATTTTTGGTTTATTTATTTATTAATCACTTTTAAAATAAAGGAAGAGAGAGCCAGCAAGCAAAAAGAGAACAGAAAAAATAGTATAGAATAATATTATTTTATATTATATAGGTAGATATATAAATATCTGTAAGTAAATGAAGGAATTCCCAAAGCTGTACAGTTAGAACTTAGCACATATTTACTAGAAATTAACCATAAAGAAACAGTAAGTATATTAAACAATTTTAACGATGTAGCAAGAATCTAGATCTCTGAGCTGAGTGCCATTTGTAATTGAAGAATGAAAAAAGAAAAAAGAAAGAGAGAATAAGGCAAAGAAAATTACTAAAAATCCCATAGATAAATATCACTTTCCAACTTCTCCTTTGTTGTACTCTGACTAATGTACAATATTTATAGACTTGAATTATATCAATTGATATTCTAAGGTACTGTTCCCAATACTAACATTTTCTACTAATCACTGAAGCTATTATCCTCCATAACTTTCAAATCAGACCAACCAGTATCCAGCTATGGAATTCCCTTCAACCAAATTAATAGAGGAAACAGCTACTGTTTCTTTAAACAAGCAGGGCAGAGATACCTGAACTGTAACAACTGCATCAGTTCATTCCTGGTAGTTCTGTGATCTTTTTAGCTTGGCTTCTTTTCCAGAGCCAAATGGAAGCTTTGAGATGAGCTATTTGGGAAGCATTCAAATAAAATCCATGGCATTAAAATGTGTGTGAACAAAGTGCTTGTGTGTGTGAGCTTTTCTGTAATGCTAAGGTAATTGCAAGATAATCTTAGTTCTAAAACAATATGCACATTAAATACATTTGCAAATGTACTTAGCTTTTTAAAAAGTAATGACTTATAAAGTTAGAACTAAAAAAAAAAGAATACTGGGCACTAGCAATACCCAGTATTTGCTTTCTTGGTGTCACTGTGAATATAAATCTTTATACTTTATGGCACAGCCTTCATGCTCTGCTTAGCTGAGGTCATTATCTATAGGAGCTGATGCAAGGATACCTTCCCCATCACTCAGATGCAAGGACATATTTTCTTCTGATTCCAGTACAAGGGTATACCTCAGCCCTAGAATGTTGCCACTATTTCAGCAAACCTGTTTGTCACAACAATGGAGGCACCAAATTGCACTGTCTATATTGCCTTACATTAAAGTGCTTTTTAGAAAATATGAAGTGCCAAGTTCTGTCTGGTTGCAATTCACATAGTGTCCTTTTGAGTGCTCTAATGTTCCAATAAAGATTTTCCCATATTACTGTTTAGGAAGCATTAGTTGTTAACAAGATTACTATCAAATAAGATGGATTTTTTTAAATGTACAATCTCTATAGATTTTATATGAAGAGATAATTTGACTAATTATGAAACATTTGTGCTTTTTTAAAGTTTATAATCTGTGGGGTCCTTAGTGCTGATTTTGATTATTTTCTTGCAGAACTTTCATTACCCAACCAGGTAATGTCATTAGTTTTAAAAGGGAGTGGCTTTACTCTGTTTGTATATAAGAGGCTTGGCCTGTCAGTGTTGGTGAGAGTGTTCTTAGTAGTTCCTTGATTAGGCTTTTTAGTTTTTTGATTATCTCTTTTGAATGGGCTATAGATACTGTTTATCAGTATGTGCCTGTTGATGACTGATTTGTCTAAGTCCCAGGCTTCCAGGAATTCTTTAGCATTTTTGCTCAGTTTCCCAGGAGAAACAATGGTTAAATCTGTCCATGTATGGTGACATTAAGGAGTTTTCATCATGTCTTCTAACTGCTAGTTGGTGTTCATTGATGTGCTCTGCTAATCTACCTGTTTATTTAATATACGGATGGTCCTCGACTTAACAACAGTTCATGTAGTGATTGTTCAAAGTTTTGATATATTACAGTGTTATCCTTTTCATGGCTTGCATTGGTTGGGCTGAGTTGGATTAAGGGATTGGGCATTTTTGATAAAGTTGTTTGAGTATCCATTTTATTGAAAGGTATTATATAGATTGCCTGTTTCCTTATCCTGAGGTTCCTGGTTGCTGATCTAAATAGTGTTCTTACACAGCGTCTCTTGCAGGAGATTGAGCTGCTACTTTGGTAGTATAGCACTTGGTTAGAATGGGTGGTTTGACAAAAGACATATATTTCTAATTTGCGATATTACCTCTACTGATGAGTATATCCAGAAAGCGTGTGTTGTTTTCTTCTTCCCCTTTGAATTTTATTCCTTTGAAGATGTTATTGACAGTTTCATATGTCTACCGTAGTTGTTCCTTTTTCATTATGACAAAGGTGTCATATACATTTTGGATCCATACTTAGGGTTGTATGTATGGGAGTGCTTTACTTTCTAGATGTTGCATTACAGGTTCTGCTATGAATCCCAAAAATGTTGATTGGTTGGTATACTTATCTGTCAAACTGAAAGTAGGCAGTAAGGCAAAGGTTGGTGAGGTCCATGATTCTGGGTATTTCAATTTTAGTGTATTTGTTTAGGTCAGGTGTCTTGTGTAGTAGTGCTGCCATGGTTTCTTTCACTAATTATAGGTCTATGGATGTAAAGAATGCTGTGACATCAAATGAAACAATGATCTTATCTTCTATTATCAATTCTCTGATTCTTTTGAGACACTGTAGCGTGGAGTTGGTAGAATATTTGTTCCCCTCTGTAAGATGCCCAACCCTTTTTTCAGTTATTTACCTTTGTAGTAGTTTGGGGTCCCAGGTAATGATTCAATTGCACAAAGATGTACAGGTATGTCAGGCTACAGGAACTTTATGGCATTCATAGAAGTGTGGGAAAATGGGTCCACTGCTTTTCATCTACCACTGTTTTTCTTTCGTGATTTGACCTTTCTTGGTGGTCTAGTTTTTGTATTGGATTGATGTTAACTAAGATGTAGGTTTCTTTGTCTTCCAATAATTCTTTAGCTTTTTGTATATATTGTGATCTGTCCATCTCTCTATTTCACTTTTTGTCTATAGGTAGGATGATGATGGCTTGTCTGAAACAGAACAGAAATAGCAGAAGACAAAACAGTCCTCAGAAACCCCGAAAAACCCATACCGTCATCATCTTACCAGCAGATAATATCAGAGTGACATATTTTGATACATTATTTTAAATCTATGCATCAAAACATCATCACCACAGAAATTTAGGAAAAAATATGTCCATCAATATTTGGCTGATATTATAATTATTTAGTTAATTTTATCTTGTCTTTATTATATTTATCAAAAGCTCAAAGTGAAGAACATAATACTCCTTCCTCCTCCTATTTTCCTCACAACAACCCTGCAAGGTGGATTGGACTAAAAAAGAGTGACTGGTCCAAAGTCATTCAGCCAGATTTCAGGCCTAAGGTAGAATTAGAACTCACAAGCTCCCTGTTTCTAGATTGGTGCCTTTCCACTAGACAAAATTAGTTCATACAGCTACATTTCTTGAACATAATACTTCATATATTTTTTACTGAGACAGTTGCAACATATTACATCTTTCATTTGATATGATCACCTATCTTCATGCATGTTCAGCTTTATCTTTCTATTCTTCCTCTTTAAAAACTGTTAATGATCCCCGGACTTCCGGTGGCTCCACAAACGCTGCAAGATGGATCCTTCGGGTCCACCAGCCCCGCGATCGCGTTAGCTGCTTTGACAGTCAAAAATCAGCTGTCGGGCGGCTGGAAAGCCTTCCCCCGGGAGAAGAGGGAAAGGTGAGTGGCTAGATCCGGGTAGAACTCCCCTAGGGCCCCTGAATTTATTTTTGGGACTGAAAGGGTGAGAGCTCCCCAGGGAACTAAGAGGAACTGAAAGATACAAAATATCAAAGATGGTGCAGGCTTGAATGAAAGTGAATACGAAAGTGATCAAAGCATTGAAGTAGCGAAAGTCCTTTGTTTAAAGTGAAAACGCTTCTTAACAGCTTGTTAAAAGCTTTAAACTGCTGGATTTTATACCCAAAAGAAAAAGAAAAGATTGATTCCCAAAGAATTTTAAAATGGAACATTTAAATCTGGACTTTTAAAATTCTTTCCCCTTCCCTTAAAAAGAAATACTCAAAAGAAAAAGAAAAGACTGATGCATAAAGAAATTTAAAGCAGAACATTTTAATTTGGACTTTTAAAAAATCTTTCTCCTTTTCTCAAGTAATGAAAGCCTTTGTTTAAAGCAGAAATGCTTGTTATCAGTTTAAAGCTACTGGATTTTATACTTAAAAGAAAAGAAAAAGACTGACTTTTAAAGAAATTTAAAGTG
>JANHFO010008041.1:724973-735441 GCA_032468095.1 Pareas carinatus | reverse complement strand
AGAAGCCTAGTCATATAAAGGAAATTATGATATAAAATGTTAATTATCATTTTTGATAATTGAAAATTCTACATATTCTAAGCTATAATTTTGTTTATTGTTGACCAATAAAAACTTTTTCTATTAAAAAAAAAAAGAGGTAATACATCCTAGTGTTGGATTTACGATACCTCTTCAATTCTGAAATCACGCAGGGTTTGGTTTCTAACTGTCTTAGTTATTTTGCTGGGTAGCTTGTTTCATTTTCTGAATATACTGTTAGCATTTTCTCTGCTAGCTTTGTCAGATGGACGTGAGGATATGGTGCTTTTAATTCCTTCAGAGAATCACACTAGGGGATATCTGTTTTGCCCATGTTACTTAAAATATTGAGTGCATTAGACTACTTTGACTTGAACCACAAGTAACAAAAGGTGAAACAAGGTAGCTCTTTCATGTAACATGATTGTATTGATAAATTTTAGGGTGGAATTGACTAAGGAAGTTGTATTTCTATGTACAGGTACCATCATAAATGTATCACTTTTGTAATAATCTAACTGCAGATCTGATTGCACATGACAACTAAATTTATCATTCCTGTTAGGTTTTAATTGGTTCATTCACCAGCTTATGTTTTATGTGTCTATTAACTGGGCTTTTCGATTTTTGAAATGTCGAAATTTTTCTGAGAGCTGCAGCATCAGCATAAAGTTTTACTTGTCTGGAAAGAGTTACTTTTAAATTTGATAATGAAATAGTTTTTTAATGTTTATAATATATAGTACATAAAACTTAAATTGGCCTTTAATTGCTCAGCTGATGCAAATTCTAAAAGGGAAAGGAAGCAGACAGGTTTCATTCAGATGTTCACAGTTCATACCTTGTGAATTCTTTTTCACTCAGTTCCTTCTATTCAAGGCTTGTTAGATGCAACTCCACATTTTTTAAAAATATTTTCAATAATGTCTTTGTGTTCCTTACAAAACTATATAAAATGTTAATGCAGCATGTCAGGCTGAGATACATTTATTATGTAAAATATAGAGAGACACTGCTTTTTGTTCAGACATGACCCTGCTTGCAAGATCTTTCTTGTGAACTGTTTAGATTGTTTTTGCTTTACTCTTAGCATAAAGTGGATAGAAAGACATTAGTTTCTCTACAAGATTGAGTTTCAGTTGGTTAATTATGCAAGTGACATTCAACTAATGCATAGATAGTTTCAGTTTCCCCCTTCTTTATGCTTTCAAAGGAAACTACTAAATTATTTTATGGTCTAATTGATCTACCATACTGAGATTAATTATCTGCTTGCTAGCAATAGTATGGCTTCTGCTAAAATTACAGTATAGTTGTTCTTAAATTCCCCAAACAGTTGATCACCGGCTTTTTGTTAAACTTAGCTGCTAACCTTTTACAGTTAGTAAAACTTGGGTTTCTTTCTGCTATCTTTAGTTCCTCTCCCTCTGAATATACAGTATATGCTCAGTTGACAGATGATTCTCTGTGTCACCCTCCTGTTTGGTGATCTTAAGTCATCCTAGATCCTGCCTTTCTTAACAACCAGAACATTTTTGCAAACCATTTTTCTTTTTCTTCAGTCCTGAATCCAACTCTAATACTGTTGACTACCTGCCAGCTACTTCCCTCATTGTAATTTTTCTTTACTGTGAGAAACTCTGTGTGTATGAAAAGCTATGCTTCTTTTCTCTGCTCAATCTCAATTTTAGATTATCACTGTAAGTACTATCTCTTATGGTACTTGTCAGGGAGATAATGTAGATCTCCCTATCTGGACTTTTGTCATTGTTACCATCTTCCATTCTTTATTTTTGTTATAATGTACATTTTTCTTGTTTTTAATATTTTTTCTTGTTTTTAATATTTTTTCTTGTTAACTATCCAGGGTCATTGGGAGTTGGGTGGTATTTAAATTTGATGATGATGGAGGAGGAGGAAGAGGAGAAGGAGAAGGAGCCTAGCATCAAATATTATATCCTCTGATTCAAATTTGATCTAATTTCATGTACAAATATATTTGTTTTAAAATGTTTTTAAAGTATATTCATTTCCTTTTTTAAAAAATTCTTTTTATTGAGTTTTCACCAAGAAAAAAAAAGAAGTATCATCATTATGTCATTGTAAAAAAAAGGGGAAAAAAGAAAAGGACTATATTACCAAGCACTTATATATAATATATAATATCACATTGTTGACAAGAGAGGGAAATGCATGTTAATACACAATTATATAAAGTATATTCATTTCCACACCACCTGTAATCACTTGCTGAAATGTGCGGCCATTCAAATTGAATGCATGAGCCCATTAGTTAACTAATGTACATATCCAGTCAGTAGGGAGTTCATTGGAGCATTGTGGCTTGATTCGATCTGAGAAAAGATCTGGTGGTCGTCTAGCTAGAGGAGGGAGCCCTCTCTTCAGTGAATTCTGTGCTAGTGACCACAAGATTGGAAAGTTTTCATGGCAACTTTTGAAACAGTCTGAAAATGGCACCTCTATGCTGAAAGATTTCATTAATTCCTTTTATTTTCCAAACCCAATTCAAGATGATTAAATAGTGTTTGAAACCTTAGAAGTTTAGGCCTAAATCTATGGGAATGCCTACTCCTTGACTTTTACTGTCAAGTTATCAACAGACATCTGCTGCAGATGTCTATCTGCTGCATCACAAATGAATTTGCTTTCTCTTTTAATTGTTGTTCTGATGGCTGCTCAGAAACGTAAAAGGAATGGGCAACATGTAAACATTTTTATTGCGTCTTCTTCATACTTTTCCATATATCCAATTTTTTGCCAAGATGGTTTAAAGGTAGTCCTCAACTTGGGACCAGAATCAATCTCAGTACTCTGATAGCAGTTGTTAAGCAATCTTGTGGATTGTTATGTGATTGAGTCCTAGATAAGGTGCATGGGATGTCTCGCAGGGTTGAGGGAGAGAAACAGAATTTTCCGGCCTTGAGTGAAGAGACATTCTCCTAAGGCCCCCTTTCTTACAGTAATTCTGTTGCTCTATCCTCAGGAGCTGAAAATCCTTCCTGCCAAAATTCAAGCAGAATTTTCAGTGCTTGAGTGGGGAAACACTTGTGTGTTGCCTTCCCTGAACCTCCCAGGATCTCCCCCATTCCTCCCCCTCCCCAAGGTATTCCATGCTCCTTATCTTACTGCGCTGCCTTTCCTCTCAATGGTGAAAATCCTTCTTGGATTTTGATACCTTCTCATCTCTGGGAGCTGGCTGAAAGAGCTCCCTGCTGAAGGATTTCAGCTCCATGCCTGCTTGCAGAAAGCTGAAATCCTTCGTGCCTCTTGTCTCTTTCAGCCAGTACTCAGAGACAAGAGGAAATTTCTCAAAATATGGCAATAGCTTGCAACCTTCCCTGCCAGCTTCCCCACTGACTTTCTAGGGAAGCCGGCACACAGAATTGAGAACAACAATCACACGATCGCAAGACAACAGTCATAAGTGCAATCAGGTGGCCAAGCACCCAGATTGCAGTCACATGACCACGGAGGGTGGTGTATGTGCGCACGTGATAATTTGAATCATTGGAAGCACTTTATGGACTGTAAGAAAGTGAATTTCCCCATAAGAAATAATGGAAACTCAGATGATTCGTTCCACAATCCAAAAATATTCATATAAAAATGATCAATATAAAACAAAGTAAAAATAAAACTACTCTCCGGTTGCTCTGTTATTCTCTGTCTCCACTCCCCACATGTCTCCTCCTCGGTCTCCCTTCTCCTTTCCTCTCCACTCTCCAGTTGTTCCGCTCTCCTCTGGCTTCGCTCTCTACATGTCTCCTCCTCACTCTCCGTTCCACACTCCTTTCTCCTTCCCCTTCCTTTGGGTCATCCCCCTTGAGGTTCCGCCAGTCTGCTAGGGCTCCAGGGCTTTCCTCTGCTGTTCGGCAATGCAAATGCCCCAAACAGCCAAATAAGTTGTTTGGCACAGAGGGAAGCCCCAGAGCCCAGCTGGAGTCCTGAGGCTCCCTCCTGCTATACTCATAATACAAGACATCACTCATTTATCAAGTTAAAATTTATTTAAAATGTTTGCTCGTCTCGTAAACACTTGCAGACCAAGTTACTTGCAATCCAACAACTACAGTGTTTTGTTCATGTTACCTGGTTGGATAATGAAACATCTGCAAGCAAATAACTGAGCTCAGAGAACACCAAGAACTTCACAGTGTTATTTCAGGTTTTTCTGTATTACTCTTGCTGAAATTTATACACATTATGATTTCCCTTTCTTCTTGTCTTTGGATAGAAGTTGCTACTCGAAACTGCAATACAATACCAATGATGTAAAACTGATTTTTATGCTAAATTTAGTAGTATTGCACTGAGGAAATGCAAGTGTTCAAGTGATATGGGATCTAACTGACAGTTTTCAAGCACTAATGCAAATACACTATAAGGATATCCTAACAGTGAAAGCTTGATGCACTTTGAATACTGCAGTAATTGGATGCTTGCCCAAAAGGATCATGAATATCAGTATTGCTGGCAATGTGTGCTTATATGTACATACATGCACACGCTGTGAACCCAAGTTAGTCGAGCACCTGCTTAGTTTGTTCATTTCTCATGCTGAGCTCTGTGCATTTCATGCCTTGGAAAAGAAGGAAAGAATTGCTTTTTTTTTACTTAAACATTTTTGTCTCTGTGCTTTGAACTGTGCTTGCCTCACTTTCATGGCTCTCATAACAAAGGACGTATATATTCCATAAACAGGAAAAGGACTGGGAGAATGCAGACTTCATGCCAGGTCATCGATTCTTTCTTATATTAGAGCACTAATGTATGTTCTGTCATGGTCCTATATTTCAGGAAACATTCTCTTCCATCATTGCTAGACCTTTTGGTTGCCAAGGTTACCTGATATTGGATTTTCACAGAACAGGTAGCTCTACAGGTTGCTTTTCCATGCATACTTACCCCTGATAGATGAATCTACCTAGGTGTACCACACAGGGAACAAATTCACCCACACACCTTTTCCCTCATGTGTTGCATTGTGCATCTCTTCCGTTTGACTTATGAGTATCTTATTTATTTTTATTCTTAGTTTTACTTGCATCATATTAATGTTGTGTTGCTTGCATAATTTATTATTGTGAAAGTAATTACGTTCGCATCTTCCTTTTGATACCATGTGGGAGAGAGAAAACTTCAGCAAGTATGTGATTTCTGCTCATCAAATTTTAGTAATTTTTTTGAATAATTGTTTAATATTAAAAGAACTGATTTATTTGTGTAGGGCAGTGTCTTTATAAAATGACAACTGCAGAAATAATGGTAAGAAGCAAGGGGCACAGGAAGCCAGTAGCCATGTTTTGTACTAAGAGCAAATGGAGAACTTCTTTTATGAAATTTTTTAAGTTTGGTTTCTATTGGTCAGACCTTAATTTAGGGATTCTCAAATTTTATGATACTATCTCCTCTTAAAATTATAAAAACAATGTGTGTGATTCCCAGTCCTCATGGATAAAACTTAATTACTTCATTGGTATTATGATAGGTAAGAAATAAAAACACAATTAATATAATCAACTTTTAATTGTAGTGTGCAGCCTCCCAATGTCACTGAATTACAACTCTCAGCAAATGTAGCAAGTCTGGCGAAGTGTTATAGGGTTGCTGGGCTGTGTAGGCAGACTACTTTAATTTTCCAAGGAATATATACTTCCATCAACACACAAGTACCTCTGGTCAGTTTCCAAGCTATTTGCTACTGGAGGTAAAGAAGGACTGAATGTAGGATGTAGCCCCTTGCCCAGTTTTTGACAGAAACAACAGCCCAATTGTTGCAGTTTACTCCTTTTGGTCCTTAGTCACACTGATGGCCCCAAAATGGCTCTTTCCAGCAATCTCTTGCAGGAACGACCTTCTGATCTGACCTTTGCCTCTCATGGAAACTATCCAAGCTTATATCAGAATCCCTTTCATTCAGACAATCCCTCCTTCTTGATCCCTGCATACCTATAGACCCCCCCCTCACACAGAAAACTGTTCTTGGAACTAAAGGTTGCGAATGAGGCACTATGTATATGTAATCAAGCATGTGTCAGCTGTTGAAGGCCAAGTTGATCAAGTGTAGCAAGCGGATTGAGTATAGTTACAGTCTTGTCAGACCACTTTTCCACTTTGTCTGAATAAACATTTCAGCGTGCACATCAGTAAGGGGGGAGATCAGTCCCTCTCAAGTTTGTTTGCAAGCTTCAGGAAGAGGCAGCCTACAATTTCAGAAACTTTGACTTTATACTTGTATTTTGCACAGATTCTACAAAACTATAAATGTACTTCAGAATAACCATCATTCATCAGTAGAAACAGGAAACGGAATCAAGGTGTTTTGTGGGAGTAGAAAACATTCTGCTTATTGGAGCATGTTTCAGAGGGTTTGTGGGAAGCCTTCAGAATGCACAAAGTTGATGCAATCCGGATATTGAGCTATGGATAAAAAGCTATGAAGTAAATGAATGGACCTGAAAGATCAGAAATGGTTTTCCAGGATTCAGGTAGTGATCCACCACGATTGGGACCTAAACCTCAGTTGTTGAGTGAATCGGTTTTTAAGCAACTTGACCATGTGACTGTTTTGTTTAATGATTGCAATCCTGGCATTCCTGGTTGCAGTTATTAAGCAATCTTCCAGGTCGTTAAGCAGACAGTGTGAAAAAGCTGCCTGCCAAATTATGCTCCCCTCCATACATGGAAGAGAACTCTGGTGAGTTACAGGAACAGAGCTCAGATCTTTGCGCTCTCGGCTGAGTTTCTGCAGCATGCTGGAGAATTTCCCCTCCCTTCAGCTGGTAGACCATTTGCTCTCATAGACCTGTCTGCCAGGAGGGAATCTCAACTCTATGATTGCCATGGATCCACTCCCAGACTGCTCTCTGGATGCAAGTTCAGTGGAGGAGGGTGAGTCTGCAGATGAAAGCGTGGAGCTGAGTATTGATCAAGATCTGAGCTCAGAAAATGCTAGCCTGATGGAGCTGATCCAGCCTCAGCTGAATTGATCAGACCAGCAACAGGCTGAAGGAGACAAACCACAGCTGGAGCAAGTTGGCCAGGAGGCTCCAGGTGATGACCCGAAGTAGCTGTTGCCCCTTAGAAATGGGGAGGTGGAGTCCACACCTCCTCCTGATCCAAGGACATGTAGAACGGAGAGGAGGCAGGCACCATGCCAGTCAACTAGACTTCTCATGAGGAGACAACCTTAGCTCCCATGAATGGCTGTACCGGCATTGCCAACGTAACCCCTCCCTGAGAACTTGAGTGATGCTGGAGCAAAATGCCGAGTTCTGTGCCTTGTGTGCTCATGCCTTGTAAGCTGGCCTGTTTGACTCCTGAACTGCTTTCCTGGACTTTGTGCCCATTGGACTTGCTTGCCCAGTGACTCTTGAGCTTGAAATCTGGACCTGTGCAACAGAGGTGCTTTCCAATGACCTGTGTAGAATTCTTACCAAATGTGTAGGTGAGGGGAAGCGGAGCAGCTTGCAACCTTCCCTATTGGCTTCCCCATTGACTTTCAAGGGAAGCCAGCAGAGAAAATCCACAAATGGCAATCACATGGTCATGGAGGAGTTGCCAAGCACTCAGATCACAATAGTGTGACTGAGAGTTGTGTGCAATGTTTTGTGGCGGCTAGGAGTACTTTATGACCCATAAAGCATCAATTCTGTGGAGTCATAATTCCAGACCATCGTTGAATGAATGGTTATAAGTTGAGGACTACCTAACCCTATTTTTTCCCTTCAGGAAAGGCCTTACTCTGCATTCCTCTCTTTCCTCACCTTCTGAAGTGTAGTTTATGTGAAGCAGATAACTAGGACTTGCATAGGGACAGCCCTAGGGCAAACTTATTTCTACAGATCTTTTTTCATTGCAGAAAGCTAGTGTGTAAAATTGTAACCATGAGTTATTTTCCTGCCAAGCTACAGGGAGCTTACTCAACAGGGAAATACTGTGGGAAATACTGTTCAGTATTTCAAAATGATAACTGCCATAAAAGTACATTGGTTAGCCAGTTTCTGGAATCTATAGTTTCCTCCATATTGAATTTAAAGCTGCAGGTTCTTTTTTGAGAAGATGCTATGGACATGCCATTTCTTCATATGTTTTACAGAGGACCAAAGTGGGAAAACAGAGTTGTACACATGCTACTTCTATTTCAAGAGTAAAGGTTATAAAATTAATCTGTTATTCAGTATGAGCCTATTTTATATCATGGTTGACACAACAGTGGAAAAGAACAAGCAAGCTAGTGCACATGTATAGAAAGCACTGAATCTGGCAGTTGCAATCTGACTAAGAGAAACAATGAAAGCTGAGTCTCTCAGTTGTAATATTAAGAAGAATTGCTTATGAAATAAGTGCATTTATTTACATGAGAGATGGGGGCTGTATATACAAGAAGCAAAACAGCCTTTTTTGTGAGTTGGAGAAACATTTACTTTCGTTAGCTGTTGCTGGCTAGCAAATATTTCTTTGTGTGGATGGGAATAGGAGAATTGCTTATGCCCTGCAGCGTATGATTTCATTATCCTTATTATTCTTAACGTTTACAGCTACAGATGTTATTAAATATCATAAAATTGTCCAGTCCCTTTTAATCCAGCTACAGTATTTATCTCAATTTGCCAACTTACAAAGAAAAAATAAAGCTTACCTCAGGAAACAAAAGTACATATCCATCAACATAAATGTTGAAACCTATCTTGAAAATAAATACAATTATTCACGTGTGGCTAATTTCAGGGGGAAATAGAACTGGCCAGGACTTTTTTCTTCAAATCTTTTTGATCAAAACCTACTCCTTCATTTAATTTATATTATTATTTCTCCATCTATCGTTTTCCATTCTTTTCCCTTGACAAAGTGATTTTACTCTGAATATATGTTCAATTTGCATGTATAATAGTGCAAAATGTTTTGATTAATTTCTAAACAGTCACTTTCCTGGTCATTTTGCTTCAGATCTGGAGACATTTCAGCCTTGACTTTTGACTTGGAAGGAGTTGCACTTCCTCATTCTAGGGTGATGGACAATCTGAGAATCTTCCTGGACTTAACAACTCCTGCTCAAACAACGGGTGTCAGTAGTGACCAGGAAGGTTTTGCAGAAGGTTTTGTCTAACAGTTGCACTCATTTCTAGATTGGGGCTCTTCAGACACTTGTCCATGCTTTAATTATCTAACAAATTGATAATGCACTCTATATGTACTTTCCTTGAAAACCAGCTGGAACTTCAATTGATCCAAAAACTAGCAACTTAAGCAGTTTATGGGCATGCCTAATTATGCCCATGTAATACGTTTGCATCTCAACTTGTACTGTTCGCCAGTTTGCTTCCAAGTGCAATTCAAGTTCTGGTTCTTACATGTTAAGTCCTGCAAGGCATAGGAATTGATACCTGAGGGAAAGACACCTGACTTCCATAGTATTTTCCTGAGCAATCTTGAAGTATTGGTTTGCTCCGGTTCCTTTGAAGGAGCTGTGATGGCGTAGTGATTAGAATGCAGTATTGCAGTCTAATTCTGCCAACTGCAGGCAGATTCTCACCGACTCAAGGTTGACTCATTCTTCCATCCTTCCAAGTTGGTAAAATGAGGACCCAGATTGTTCGGGGCAATATGCTGACTCTGTAAACCGCTTAGAGGGGGCGGTAAAGCACTGTGAAGCGGTATATAAGTAAGTGCTAGTACTATTGCTGTACAGTGCCATTTATGAAGACCCTGGAAGCATGTCTTTTCCGTACCAGTGCCTGCCTCTGGATTGAGGTTCTCTTCAACCCACCCCAAGATGTGGATGGCCTTTGCCCTGCTATTGTTTTCAAGGGCCTTAAACACCTGGTTCTTTATCCAGGCGTTCTGCAAGGAAAATTAAAGCCCATTTGCTTAATATACTTGCCTCAATATTGATTATTGTGTTTTCTTTGACTTTTGCTGATAATTTTTCTGTTTTTGTAGCTCTACTGATAAGTAGAATGTAAAACAACAAATGTTCTAAGGCAATCAACTGAGCTTTCTGATACTATCTTAAGTTGGATGTATGTTCATCTCTTCCAAAGTATTTGGGAAGTCAGCTTAGGGAGTGAAGTTAATAGAGATGTGTTCATTCCTCAGCAGGTCACTGATCCATGCGCCTTTGGGCTATACTTCTATTTTCTGGATGGATACATTTCTGATTAACATCTAATACTTTTCTACAGTGCTTTTTTAAAAAGTGGCCATGGTCAATTTCAGTGTACAGGTTTTGTTGTTCAGACATTCTCTGGAGTTTATCAGAGTCTAATTCAAGAAATGGAAGGAATTCCAAAGCCAGATCAAGGCCATAACTGATTATAGATTCCAACCAGAATTTATGTTGCCAACTTATTGTGCGGATCCGGGAGGGTCTGGACTCTGACTGGCATAGTCCAGATGGAGTGACGGAGGCAAGTCTTGAGACGGT
>JANHFO010008041.1:643696-694133 GCA_032468095.1 Pareas carinatus | reverse complement strand
TGGAGTTTTATTTTCCTTGAATATGTTTCACTTCTTATCCAAGAAGCTGCTTCAGTTATGACTAAATGGTGAAGGATGGAAGGATTTATATACCTTGCAGTCATTTGGTTCTTAGCAGGCTTTCTGAGAGTTGTTGAGGCCACTTGGAGGTTTATCTGTGCCCTCAGAGTCATCTGAAAAGAACAACAAAAGAAGCAGCAGTTGTCATTCCATACATTTGCAGGAATATCTGAAAAGCTCAGGAGGATTTTCAGCCAACACCATATGGATACACACTTTCAGAGAGGAGGGATATGACACCACCTATCTCCTGTTTACAACACAGTCCTTTTAGCAGTTCCAAAAGGCTCTACTATTCAGGTGACCCAGAGGGCATAGATAAACCTCCAAGTGGCCTCAGGGACTCTCAGAAAGAGTGCTAATGACCATTCCTTTACCATTCAGTCAGAACTAAAGAGGCTTCTTGGACAAGAAGCAAAATGTCTTCAAGGAAAAACAAAGTCCAGTTACCTTTTGGAAAAAAAGCACCTCAGGAACAACCATGACCTGAATGGCTGTGAATCTCCATAGACAACCAGTGGTAGTGAAGCATTGTACTATCCAAACTGCCCACTGACAAACTAGCCTCATAACGTAACAGCTTCTGTGGGTATAGACTTTATTGTAAGATAGACATTTTTAGTTAAAGCCTAGAAATACTATGTTCAGTAGAATCAAAAAGAGATTACACAAGAATTGAAAAGGCCAATAACTTAGTTGTTACTTCAGCCTGTTATCTTAACTATGGGCAAACAGTAATGTAAAATGCATGTAGACCTCCTAAAATCCTGTTACGCCTGAGTTCCATGGATTTAAGGGTAACTTTAAGCAATGCTTACTTTTCAACTTTGGTGAAAACTGTGCAGGTATTCCTTGATGTAGACCGCAGTTGGGATCAGAATTCCCACTGCTAAGCAAGCAATTTAGTGAGACGTGCCTAATTTTACAACCTTTTTACCATGGTTGTTGAGCCAATCATTGCACTTGTTAGGTGAATCGCACAGACATTAATCCAACATTACGTATTGTCCAGCTGGGCAGATTGAAAATGGTAATCACATGGCCTTGGGACACTGCGACTGTTGTAAATACATGCCAGTTGCCAAAAGTACAAATTTTGATCACATGACTGTGGGAATACTGCGGGTTGTTCTGAGGGCTGATCTGCAGGCCTTCAGGTGCCCCGTGGGGTGATCTCTGGGGCTCTGGGCACCCCGCGGGTCGATCTGCAGGCTGATCTGAGGGCCTCTCGATGCCCCACAGACCAATCTGCGGGTCTCCAGGCGCCCCACAGGCCAAATTGTAGGCCTAAGGGTGCCTGCCCTAACCTCTTTTGGGTCAAGCGAAGAGGAAATTGTCGGACCCCACCGGCTCCCCAGGCCGGAGCGTCTCTCCACTATCCAGCCCCGCACTCACCTGCCCTACTGCTCCTGGCCCCGTCACTACTGATGATGATATTGCCACCATTTGAATTCGGAGGAGGGGGGAAGGTGTTGGAGGCAAAGCCGTCTGGGAGCAACATTTTGGAAGGCAAGAAATATTAAAGAAATATTGCGCTCCGCTACAGTGATTACCAAAGGCCCCAGAGTATTACCCCTTTCCATGGCCTCCTCGAATTGGCCCAGCGTGGCCGTGGCATGGCCAGGCGATAACAGGCTGAGAAAGCCCTCCAATCAGGAGAAAGGAAACAAATGATATTTTGTCCAATCACAACCTCCAGAACTAAAAAAAAGTGAAATAACTAACGTAAAAATTAATATTTTAAAAAATCATTTCTTAGTGAGCACCTAGATGCCAAGACGAACAGATCTACCAAATTTCAGGTGTGTAGCTTTAATAATTTGACAGATCTGGTGATGAGTCAGTCAGTGAATGAATGGTATTTTGTGTTTACATATATAGATTAGAACCTGGCCTTACTTTAAAGCTGCATTAGATATCCATTATTGATAATATGAGAAGATATGAAATTAAATCACTTCCTTCCCATTTCATATTATTGGCCAACTCCCTGAAATAGCACATGTGATTAAAAAATAGCTTGTTACTCACTAGAATGCAAGTTCAGGATAAATTGATTTATAATGAAGGCAATCAGAAAGCTAAGATAACCTTGAGGAAGAAACTATAAGATAAATGAGAGTTGACAATTGCACAAAATAAAGAGGGGAAAGAAAAGGGGGAAAGAGACTATAATAATTTATGACAAGTCCGAAGGCTAATTAAACATGGAGGAAAAGATTTATTGGTCTGTCTCCTAAAAGGAAACAATTTATATCTTACTCTATCTGTTCAGCTGTTATTGTTAAGTAGTAAAGTTTTAATGATGACCTGCTCCTCTTAGTAAATAGAATAGTAACATCCTACCCCTCACACAGTGTCTTAGAGAGATTCCGGCTAAATAAAAAACAATGTAAATCTCAATGAGATTTAACATTTTGGGACAGTAGCAATGAAAACTTAGAGAAATAGTGATTTATATTTAAAAATAAAGATGGAAACATTAATTTTATTTCACTTATAAACAAGCATTACTGAATTGTAAAATTGAATAGTGTAAAATACGTTTTGTATAGTATTACAGATTTATAATGAATAAATAGAACTTTATACACACTAAGCACATAATCAGAGGAATATATTAGCACAGGCTGGAAAACTAGCCTTATTTGTTTAGGGCATAATGTTACTGGCTTATCTTTGAATACATATGCACTTAAAAGCTAATAATCATTTCCCATATTAGAGAGGTACACATTGGTAGTGAACATTACCAATGGAGGTCTCGCTGACTTCTGGATCTTTTATTGCTGCTTTTTTAAAATTGCATTTTGATTGATCAGTCAGTATACAATTTTTTAAAATGTGTATTTTATCCTTGTAAGCCTCCAAGAGCCCTTCAGAACTACTAATTTTTAAACACTGCAGTTCTCTTTATTGAAGAAATGCAGAGCATGAATGTTGTAAATAGAGGGGGTGTGGCTTTGGAATCCACAGATGCAATTCCCTTTAGGGAAGGGGTCACTTTCTAGTTTTGGAAATAGCCAATCTACTACCAAGTTGTTTACTTTTAATATGCGAAAGGATAACACTCCACATTGAACCTAGAACTGGATGCATCCCTTGGGGCAAAATGATTACCTACCTTTCTTCTAAATAAATCAGAGAAGTATATCTGAGAAGATGATTATGTGAAAGAAAGAAACATGATTTGAAATAATTGTAATAAACATCTAAGGCCAGCTGTACCATGTTTTATAAAGTTAAAAAATGGAAAGGTTGACATTTGTTTGCATACTTCCTAAATTATAAGTTGAATATTCTTGTTGCAGGATTTTGCAATAACCATCCATTCTTCTGATTTGATTCTGTTTTGTTGCTTTTTTCTTCACTGAGAAGAGGGTTCTGTTATTGCTTCTCCTTTATAATTTTGATGCTATTTGCCCTCATCAAGTGAGGCAAATTTAATGGCTATTTTTAGCAAATAGTGTCCATAAAAACTAATTTTGCGTCTTGTAGCCGCTAATATGACAAAAGCTTATGGTTGCTTTTATTTATTTATATGGTTATTGCATCTTAATGTTGTTCTTTCTATGTCCAATGTAATGTACTGCAGTTCTTAGTATCCCAGGATTCTAAAAAGAGGGGAAAGTGCCAGAGATATGGGATGAAATGATAGGCTCAGGAAAGAGAAAATAAGCATTCCAATTCAGTACGTTCTGCAATATTTACTGATAAAACAGAGGCAATTTTAATATTAGATATGAAAAGCTATAGCTTCCCCCATTTATGCAGTCCTTTCAGAGCGAAATCAGCTCTAAGGTTTATTCCCTATAGTCCATTAGTATGAACAGAGATTAAGAGATAATCCATCCTTAGCAAATTACTGGCCTTGAGCTTATTCTTGACTGACAGTCTAGAAAGGTAACTATTTATATTAGTGTGTTTCATAAGTACCTCTTCCTTATTGTAATCTAAAACAGTTTGGTCTCCAGGGTGAAGCCAGGCAGTTCACTATTGAACAATATTATCCCATTGTAATGTTTTGAGAACCACAGTTTTCTTTTTATATTGCTCACCTCAGTCCTAGAGGTCCTTTTCATAGAAAGTAGATAATTCTGAACAAAGTAGACCCTTAAGCCCAGTTCTCATAATAAATTTGTTTGTGGGTGGCATCAAATGAAATGGTTGATTTTATTTTTTGAATAACAATAATGGCAACAGAGAGAGAGAGAGAGAAAGAAAAGAAGAGAATCACAAAAGCATGCATCTCTAATGTATTAAGCAAAACTACTTTTAAATATATATTCATGTCATGTTACATAGCTAACATTATTAATATAATAATATAAATAGAGAGTTAAGCATGTAAATTTGTATATGCAGCCCTAATTTCTCAATAGTTCTCCAATCATGACTCCCAATGGTAAAATCTTCTTCAGCTACAGAAAGAAAGGTGAGCTGGTATTTTATAATTCCATTTTTTGTGTATGTAAAATACCCAATATTATGTTCATGTTCTTAAATGTATCTTAATATAAAATATCTCCCAAATTGTATGAAAACTGCAGGTCAGTGAGAACTGCAGTTCAATGACAGATTTATTTCTATGGTTAGGGATTATTTTTGTGTAGATGAGGAATCGCTTCTGTTCTGAAGTTACACAAACTAAATGCAAGGTTGTCACCTTAGTGAGACTTGTGGGAATTTGAGATTAAATTGTTCTTTCTTCCCAGTGGCTGTCTCCCTCTCAATGATGAACAGAGCTTATTTCAATGTTGGGGTTTTTTGCTATATACTCACAGACTCAACATTTTCTTCCTTCACATAGTGCTTGGAAACAACTAAGGTTTTAAAGTGATATAGTCCTATGAAAATGAAAAGTTATAATCTTAACATATGTACCCCTCCTCCTTACATGCTCAGGCATACATTCACACCAGAAAGTAAACCAGGCAACTCCATTCATTAAACAATAGTATATTTCTACTGTACTTTATTGATATGCGACATTTCAGATCTAAAGCCCAAAAAGTGTTTAAGGACAGCCATAGGTGCATATGATCCACTGGCCAGTGCCTCATTAAACAAAGTGTGTGTTTTCCTTGGTTTGCACAATAACACCTCAACACCAGGAAAATAAACATTTGAATTAAGAAGGTACCAATCTATCCATGTTCAGTCCAAAGCAGCCAATCACGCTCTTTTGCTGTTTCAGCATATACTTTCCTTGAATCACTTGACAATGAGGTAGTAGACAATAATTAAGGTAGTAGAAGTAAGTGCAGTATACATGCTCAGGGACATTCTGAAATACATTTTTGAGCTCAAATCCAAAGCATAGCGTATTCCTAATATCTGTTACTAATGGCTATTATATTTCTGTCAACAATTCATTGGGTGATTATTAAGTGTCTGTTTTCTATAAAGAAAAGGCTGTCTCTTATAATTCCCCTCTCAGTTCACACTGCTAAAACCGTGAAGATAAATTCCATGGATTGTTGTACCAAGGTCCCATGTAACCTTGATACAGCATAATTATGGGCCAAGTAGTAGAAGCCCCATTCAACTTTATCCTTGGAAATTTATTATTTATGGTACCATCTACAAATGTCTCTTGTCCCATGAAGTTTTTTTAAAAGGATGGCCTGCTGATAAACATGTTTTTCACTCTTCACTTCTCTCCAGTTTTAAAATGTGACTCACAAGCAATTTCGAATCACCGGGGCAGCCTCTACATTCTTTCAGTAAAGATTCAGTTTCAGACAGAGCACAACAAATATCTAGTTTTTGTAAGGTCATTCCTGCAGATGAAATGTGATACACAACTAACAGAAAACACAACTAACCTCTTACTGTCTCCTGCAGGAACAAAAGCAGGAAACGTACTGGATTGCCCTGCCAGTTTGGGGTGGCTCTTATTTTCACTTCTTGCCCACTTTTTAAATTGTTTTTTAATACAGCTCTTGGTTCATATTGCACTAATACTTCTCTGATGCTTTTAGCTGTGTTTGGAAAAGGGGAGCAAGAGGCTCTTCATGCTTGAAGAATCCCTACTGTTCACCAAGACTCTTCCTGCGATTATTGGGGGGGAGGTGCTCATATTAAACTGTGAATGGGATAGTTGGGATTAAAGTACCTCTGCTGATATTACAGCACTGGTTGACTTGAGATCCTGTGTTGAATGAAATTTGGTGTACATACCTTTGGGTTGAATGTGTGCACACCCTTATCTACGCTTGACCAGGGGTGAGGCTATTTACTGCATGTTGAAGATTATATGGATCTGAAAAACGAAGAGAAGCTGGATCTACTGCTTTGAAACAAGAATGACAAATTTGTGTACCTGTGTGTGGATATGGGTGGGTGGATGTTTGTACTGTATATGAATTTGCAGAATTGGTAGTCCTGGCCGGCCTCAATCATCATGTTTTGTTTCAGTGCTGTGCGGACACATGCAGCTTGGCCTGTTTTTACTCTCTGTGTTTTTCCTTGTCTTTTTTTATTCCCTTCTCATCTTCATCGCACAATGTCATCAAACAAAACAAACTTTCATCTCTCAGATCAGCGAGAAGGTTGGTCCTTTTCACTTATTATCCACCTACAGTATGCCACCTCAGATGGGATTTTTTCCAGTAGGGGATTGAGAGTCATTCCTGCAGAAAAGGGATCTGATGGCCGCTGGCTCCAAGCCAGACACTCCCCTGCAGCCCTGATGCAATCTGCTTCCAACTTGCTATGACCTTGCTGATAGCATTAATCCACAGTTGCATGCCTTTGTTGCTTGATGCTTTATATGCACAGACCTTTTATCTGCATGCAACCCCATTGCAATTTTTTCCTTGAATTTTTTTTGGGGGGGGAATGGGTGGCATGCAATTATACCATTAGTCAGCAGAGAGGATATTGTCTTAACCTGTGACTTTGTTAGGCTGTTGTGTGATATGAGGGGCCAAATAATGCAATATAAAACATTGGATAGGATAATAGAAGTAATTTAGGAAGCGTAACTAAAGCACCTTTGCCTCACCCCAAAGAATAAAATGGTTTTCAGCTTCATTTAAGACTTCCCTATCTCATTCAAAAGCTGAATTTATATACAGCACTACTGAAACATAGGTAATTATGAACTTCCTCATGTTTTCATTTTGTTCTGAATCTCAGGGGTTATTCCTACTCTGCTGTGGACTTGAGAAAGAAAAATGTGCCCCTGTTTTACTTTTTTTATCTATTGATGGTGGTGCTTTGCGGGCATCCGTGTATTTTACAGAGGACTTGAGTAACTTGGATTACAGACATAAGCGAGTCCAGTATTTTTGCTGCATGCAATGTCACGCCAGATAGTTCTGAAATGGTGCTGCGTATTGGGGTGAGGGACAAATGGTTTTTGAGTTGCTACTGTCTCATTCAGCTGTAATTCTAATGTAGCAGCAACCTTTTCTTATTCTGGGTATCTCTTCTTCTGTGAATAAGCAAAATCTGTTACTTTTGGTGCCTCAGTTATAATAGAGCAAAACATACTAGGAATTGCAGCATGTTTACACATCAATTTTGTGGGGGAAGTCAGGTACATCCTAGTGTTCACCCAACTCGTGGTGTTTTCCCTGTATTGTCCCCTGACTTGTTTCATGTATTTATAATGCTCTCATGTTTGCAGTCTGCACTAAAAGGCTCCTGCTTTCTTCAGTTTCTTGAGCTCCATGTATAGCATAATAGCCCTAAATTGTGTAAAGCTGCTGTTTGTACTTGCTTTAAACTGAGGCCCCTCAAGCCATACTTCATTAAGATTATAATTAGAGTGTGTTTAATGAGCTGCTGTTGCAGTTGTCCTGAGGCAGTAGCTTTTGTTCCTGATATTCTTTTTTTAACACGCTCCTTTAACCAACAATGGAATAAAAAGTTTTCTTATTTCCAGTCTTAAACTGATATTTATTGAAGGCAGTATTCCATGACATCCTGGCAGAGATGGAAATTGAGAAATGGGGGAAAGATCATAAAGCTGCATAGATTCTTCATACCTAGTGCTCTGTTGTGCAAGATCAAATAGCAGTATTTCTTCCATGAGTTCTTAGAAATATATAACAGTACCAACAGGAAACACACTTAGGATTATTTCATGTTTGAAAGTAGTTCCATGTTCTAGTTTCAAGCTGCAGGAACAATGCTTACCTAGCAGTAGTCTGTTTTTCCAATATATATGTTTGAAATCATTTGACAGAATAAACACCATGATTTCATATGTAAAGTTATTCCCAAATGCATATATTTTTATCACCCTTGAAGAAAAAGATGTTGAATTTGTAACAACCCATTTGCCAAACAAAAATGGCTCACACTAAGGTCCATCACCCAGAAATGTTTTACAGCTCAATTATTTAATATGGAGAGATAGAGAATGTGTTAAATAACCCTGTGAGATGTTTTCTGGCTTTATAATTTGTTTGGCACTGAAGGTTTAAATTTGTAAGCGACCGAAAGTAATTTAGGATCAAAGAGGCCTTCTATATTTATTTATTTAAATAAATACATCTTGGACTTTTTTATCCTTTTTTTCAATTATAAAAGGTTCATCCATGCATTTAATTATTGCTCTGCAGTTGCTACTAGGTTATATATTAAAAAGTTAAATGTTGATAAAGCACTTCATTTTTTCTCCCTTCCCCTCTCTCTCTATCTTCAATGCTGTGGCTATTTTCAAAGTAAATGAATGCAAATTTCAAAACAGCAGTCTGATTTTCTCTTTCTTTGCTATTAGCATGTCACCAGACTGAACTGTGATGGGCTCTTGGCATTGTACTGCTGTAATGATAGATGCTCTGTTATATGGGGTTGTCAGTGCAAATAATTAGCCTTAAAAGTTATAGCTGAAATATAATCCAACAATGTTTCAGTCCTGGTATGGAAATTGGAATATAAAATGTTAGCACTCAGGGATGCATTAAAAATATAAATAGTACAGTATTTTTTGAGCAGAAGACAAACCTCTAAATACATTTTTTTCTTCTTCTATTTTTTCCTCCTGCTGATAATTCTGTCGATAGTTGGAAAGGCCCCAGGTATTACCATACCACGAGAAGATTTTGTTTTAAGATCATTGTGGTAAGGAGGAGAAAGGAGCAAAAAAAGCACCCATATTTATAATATTTTCAGTCTATACTTTCTCCAACTTCCAAAAGCAAATTAATTGAACAAAATAAGTAAATGCAATGGGTATTAGACAATAAAAGGATATACCAAGCATACCAGTTCTCTTGATCTAGCCCAACTTTCTTATGAAGCAGAAGTCCTACATAAAAGCTGAAACAAGTAAAAGTGGGATATAAATATCAGGAATGTTATAACAATGTAACATTTTCAGTGGAAGATTTATATAACCAATCCTCCTAAGTGAGCCTCAGTTAGTGAGCTCAGCAGTCTTAATTGACCTTGGACTCTAAATATGGCCATGTTTGATTGTTCTAGTAGCTTCCTGAGAAATCCATGGCTCTTGGCTAGACTGGGAATCTTTAAAAAAGCACCTCAAAAGCTAGCAGCAAATGTTTCTGGAAGACAAAATACAGTAGTCATCTGAATTTAAGCTTGACCTGGAGGCTGCTTCATCATTTTTAACTCTAAATAATCAAAATTTGGTGTGTAGTAGAAATTTATCAAATGATAATTTTGTTAGCCCAAAGATTTGTTTAAAATTTGCCTTTGATGTCTTAGTGATAATAATTTTACTATTCTTTCTGGGCTATCTAGAGTAATTCTGGCGGTTTGTTTTTTTTACAAAAACTAGGATGCCTAAGATAAAAACCTATGTAACTTGAGCTTTAATTTACAACCCTTAATTCTAACCCAATAACTTATAGACTAAGAGACATAAAAATAGCAGCAGTAAATATATTTCCTGCAGAACCAATCTTTATGGTTCAAAATTTAAAGCTCATGATATAAGAAAAGCTGTGCCTCTACTGCAGTGGTATCACTGCTTTTAAATGATCTTGCAAATAATGCTGCAGAGGCTTTGATTTTTCATAGCACTACTAAATAAACTTTGCAGAAAAGTTGTCCAAATTTAACCTTAGCATATATAAGTAGCCTGGATAATAGTCTTTATATTCTGTTTAAATTGGCCATCCTCACTGTTCTTTTCTAGGGAGCCTACTTGCAATTTTAGTTTTGTTGTACGATTTAATTCAACATCCCAGTATTAAGCAATTGCTTTGTACCTGGAAATTCTCAAAAGGAAACTGGAAACTGCTGGGAGGAGGACTTGTAATAGAATGACTTCAGTATTTGATTAAATTTGAGAAGCCACTACTGTGATGTGAGAGATATCATGCTCATTGGCTCTGAGTGCAGGAAAAGTGTATATTATTGCATGCTGAATTATTAATACTCTGTAGTATTGTCCGCTTCATCCCAATCTCTGAGAATGGAAATCTGCTAGGATATTTTCCCTACCTACATCGTTTTGTCGTAGGTTGGAATAGACTGTGTCACTTACTTAACAATTTGATAAATTATTTCCCACTCTAAATGTTCAACTCAGCAGGGAGTGTCCATCTTTTGCAAGCTGTATGTTGTTCCATACTTTGGGAGGACTGGCAGTGCATTTTTTTTTCGGTGAAAATCTGCTAAAACAAATCCTAAATATCATTATCCTACAGCATTCCACATATGTGCTTCTTGCAAAATGTGAAACTGTTATTTGCTTTTATTAAAAAAAAACCCAACCCTTAGCAAATCCTGACAGGTCAGAGAAAGGTATTTTTAAAATATATGTAAGACCAATTTGGTCTTTGCAGTTTGCTTGTAAATTGGATGAAGATTTCTGTAATTGGAATTTCTTTAAGTAGCTGATTTCAGTGGCTGGAAGAGTCAAGAACTAGATCATGGGAGGAATTAGACGTGTGTGGACAGTGTGTAAATGACTTTCCTGAGCTGCACCTATCTCTGTCAAAATGTTGTAATACTGATTGACAGCTCTGCTTTACTTCCCACTCTAGTAGCAGGGAAGAACAAGAGATTAGAGCCTGGGAGAACATCAACACATGTGGATGTTACACAAGTGTCATTGCTTTGCTATGCTCTCCCAGAGAATTGTAGAGCTGATCGACAGTCCTAATTTCATTGAACTCAGGGAAATAAAGTTACCAGTTGCTCTAGGGTTATATTCTGAGTTTGAGAATTTCCACTTGGATTGACTATAGCATCTCTGATCCAATCCATACCATCACTAGCCCATCCTTTCCTCTTTTATAGACCCGAAGACCTCAGTGTGAGGTTTAAAATAAATTTTAAAAAATGGAAAAGAAGGGAAAGAAGGATAGCTTTCCCTTGGCCCTTATTTTAATAAGGAAGAATCCGAGCTTCTATTGATTGCCTTGCCACTGTTCTTCTCCTGTGCATGATGAGGACTAAAGTTTGATTTGCTGTACTTTTAATGGTTATTTATGATCAGACTGAGGGGAACAGAAATACTGAGGAGAGGCTAAAGAAGGCAACAGAGCTTGACATCTGACATCTTGAATTTTTTACCTAAGAATTCCTCTCACTCTCATTTTCTCCTTTTGGACAACAGACGTATCATTCCCCTCTCTGTTAGGATGGATGGAGGCCAGCAAATGGATTATTAATGTCATAATGGAAAAATAATGTATTCCTTTAGCCAAAGGCTCAAAACAGAACAGCCTATGAAAAAAAAATCTGGAACAACCTTGTTCCCATCCCTTTAAACCCTGTCCCAAATGTGAGATGGTTACCACAAAATTAGGTTAACACAAAAAGAAAGAGATCATCAGCTTAGAGATAGAATTGACCTTAGGGAGATGTGTATCTGTTTTCAGTCACGAGATTGGCCTTTGGCTGAGTTGTTTGGGGAAATGTTCTTTTTTCTCCCTAGGTCTTATCCTTGAGTAAGGAACCTATGGGGTAAAGCCTCGCCTACAACTTTCTTTAATTTTTTTCTTGTTTTGTTTTGTTGGCAGAAATTGAAGTGAGAGGGAGGTGATTTTCATTGCCATTCATCCTGTGACTAGACTAGAAAAGCCCCATGTCTGATATATTGTCAAATAACCTTTTCTCATCTCCTTCCACTAGAATAGTAAACAGCAGCTTTCAAAAGGGGCGAGAGGTTTTCTCGATAGCACTTTGCTGAATGAACTTAAGCTCTTATCTGCAGATTCACAAGCTGTGTTCTTTCTTCCTAGCTTAGTCCTGACAGGCTCTTTTATGGCAACAAAGGAGATACCAAGAACTGATATTTGAGGAATAAGTCGTGGAATTCTGTTCTAAGTCAGAGCTAACTTAACTTTAACTACTGAGCATGCGTGCATATGTGGTTTAAATAATCTGAACAGGAGGTAGGAGTTATCTTGGTTAGTTTTCAAGGAGTGGACAGCAAAGGCATGCTACTGTGTTTGATTCTTCTGCATGAATTTCTCCCAGTTTCATTTCTGACTTAAGTAATTGCATTTTTGTGCACTTCTACCACTCCCACTGGGTTTTTTTTCTTCAGATTTTATATATTATTTCCTTTCCCTTTTTGGTCTTTTGTCTGTCTGGTGCATGTCAAGTCAGTGAATAATTGCCATGCATGAGTTTGTAGCATTATTCCTAAAGCTTGTTTTTTTTGTTTGAGACCAGTTTAGTTGGTGAGGAGGTGGGTCCACTGTACTGAAATCCTAATATATAAGCAAATGTTTCCTCTATTGGCTCAGTATCATGTTCATTGGGTGGGGGATGGGGAAGAGAAGAGTCCTGCTTCTTGCCGATCAGATCCAGACTATGTTGGACAACCACCCCATCATGTTGACCCATTGCCATGTCCATCAAATATCTGGATAATTGTGTTAGAGCTAATGTGATCCCTTTTTATTTGCTTTAATTTGTGTTTATGAAGTACTTCCTTTCAGTTGGGTAACAAGTCTCTCACTGGCAACCATGCATGTAACTGTTGATTTGAGATTGAATAGTTGATTTTAAAAAAACCAATCTGTTGTTACATATTCGAAAACATGTACATTATTATTCTTCCAGCTGTTATGAAGCGAATGTGTCCCCTTTTTGTCCCCAAGATGGTGTGTAGTATGCATATTGCTGACAGTATTGTTTCATTTATCCTCAAATATCCATTTTGTTGTTCATGGTAATGTGAGGCCTTCTGTGCCAGTTTTCTTTCTGTGAATCCACTAGACTGACGAATTATCAAAAAGAACTCAAGCAAAACTTTATTAGGAGCAATGTTAGCCTGTCAATCTGAACCGAGTTTTGTCAGTTCATATGGTAGTAAGCTGTCCTTTTCTAACATTTTTTGGTACTAGAACCAGCTCAGGAAAAAATCTAGCATAAGACACATCCCGTAGACCATAGCCCTTTGAGTAATCCCCCTCCCAGTGAATCGTTTCCATAGATTCCCAGCCCTTTAGCTGTTTGCTTGACAATCAAACAATATGAATTGAAGAGGCTGTGCTATTAAGGAAGAGAGGACTCTACATATATAAGCACTGACTTCATTTTGGAGAAATAGGTTTCCCAGACGAGATATAGCACAAGCCTTTTTAAGTAAAACCTGGAATGAATTTGCCCAGCGGAGCATTAGATTTACTCCGCTCAGTTATGTTTCTTTGTTCTTGTTTAAATTGGCCTGTAACACTGGCCTTAGAGAAGAGCATCATTTATGTACCATTTCCCTAGCTGAAATGGTTCAACTAATAGCCAGCAAGCTTTAGTACATCCAAAGGCTCGCCTCTAAACCAAGTGGGAAATGCCGCATGAATGAATAAGGGGTGTGATTCATCCTTGGAGTGCTTTCCAAAAGGTGGGATGGATCCATTGTCCAAGTGCTCTTCTGCCAGGGTGGATCTGAACTCCTTTCCAAGAAAGAAATGCTAACTAGGTTTGCATACGACCTTCACATTATATCTCGGGATGCTGTTTTAACTACTTATAACATACAGAGTAATTTTGAAAGAAAATTTGTACTTGCCATTATCACATAGATTTGGCCTGCAGACCACTTTTCAATGATTCTCACAACTTAAATCATCCCATCTGGCAGAATTTTAGTGTACCTTATGGATAGGGAAATGAACTTATTTTCTTAATTAATGGGATGCACTGGAAATGAAGATTCATCTTAGTGATATGACGTAACATGCCAGACCTCCTGATTAAAATAAGGCCAGTGTGATTTTAAAAGGAAGCATGTAGACATGAAATTTAGTGTACACTTCTTGCAAAGAATTTTTTTTTCTAGAGTGATATACTACTTCTTAATAGGATGAGTGTTGGTGTCCCCACTACCCATCAACTTTGAAAGCAAAAATGAACACACGTTGAGACTGTGACCCTACTAGTTGTCTGTTCCTTGTTTCAGTGCGACGAGTATCTCCTCGATTTTCAATCCCTCCAAGCAACCATGAGGTGATGCCTGGAGGGAGTGTGAACCTCACATGTGTAGCAGTGGGGTCTCCAATGCCGTATGTGAAGTGGATTGTTGGAGATGTGGAATTAACAAAAGAAGATGACATGCCAATGGGCAGGAATGTTCTAGAACTGATCAATATTACACAATCAGCCAACTATACATGTGAAGCCATGTCCTCACTGGGAGTAATCCATGCAATAGCACAGATTACTGTCAAAGGTAAGAAGTTCCAGGTTATGTTCCAGAAATTATGACAGATATATACAGTTACAGCTATCTTTTCCTTATATTCTTACTTTTTCCTTAGGGAGACTGGTCAAATAATGCTTTACATATAATATAAACTGTGGAATTAGGAGCAAATTATGTCCCAGACACAACTTACATGTCTCTTCTCATTTGATTATCTAATTATTTTTTACTTCACAAAACAGATACCCAGACATCAGAATAGAGAAAAAATCTCAAACGAACAAACAAACAAATCCACAGATGTTTTCTGTATTAATTTCTCTGATGTAAACCCTTCTCTTATTTGTATCTATATATTGATAGATTTATTTTATAATTCTGCTATAAAATCAATATATAAAAGCATCTCAGATCACAAAACTGGCCTTTGGTTTTCTTATAAGTAGTGCAGGAGGATTTTCTGCTAATGTCTGGACTTATCATATCCATGATGCTGTAATATCCCATCACCCAAATACACCTCCCACCAATTTTTGCATCCCATAAGGAATGTTGTTCTTGTAAGAGTATAATGACAAGTACTATTGTCTTGGTGAATGGGCCCTGAACAAAAGTTCCTGAAGGGTACTCCAGCTGAAGAACCTTTCTATTTGAAAGCTGACTTGGATTCTTGTTTAAATTATGGTTATTTAACCAGCCACCAACAAGCTCTGTGAACACATCTAATAACATGATTGCTATGTTTACCCTTTCATTAAAAGCACTTCACGTAATATGTGGTAGTGTGTAATATAAAATGTATGTTCCAGTGAAATTATTTCCACCTTCAAAGAACAATGTTAAGGAGATTTTGAACCTCATTTACATTTCTATGCATTCCATCATTTGCATTAATAGCATAATTTTGTTCATAAATTTCAGCTCTGCCAAAGCCCCCAACAGAACCATTAGTGACTGAAACAACAGCCACCAGTGTCACTCTCACCTGGGACTCCGGAAATGCAGACCCAATTTCCTACTATGTCATCCAATATAAGCCCAAGTCTTTGGAGGGAATGTTTCAAGAAGTGGATGGTGTGGCCACCACCCGCTATAGTATTGGTGGCCTAAGCCCCTTCTCAGAATATGAGTTCCGCATTATTGCTGTAAACAACATTGGAAGGAGCCTTCCTAGTGAACTGGTTGAGGCACGGACAGGGGAGCAAGCTCCATCAAGCCCACCTCTCAAAATGCAGGCACGGATGTTGAGTGCTAGCACAATGCTGGTCCAGTGGGAACAACCTGAAGAACCTAATGGACTGATTCGAGGCTACCGAGTGTACTACACCACTGATCCTCATCTACCACTCAGCATGTGGCTCAAGCACAACACTGATGACAGTCATCTGACCACTGTGGGCAGTTTGATTACTGAGACTACGTATAGTATCCGTGTCTTGGCTTTCACTTCAGTGGGAGATGGCCCCCCTTCTGATGTAATTCAAGTCAAGACCCAGCAGGGTGGTAAGTATTTTTGGTATAGGTTAGCTTTCCCATATTCTGATAACCCCTCAGGTGTGTTGAGATTGCATGATACAGAATTCTGAGAGTTGCAGTCCAAAACACTTTTAAGGAAGAATAGATTGGAAAAGCTAGATTTAAAACTGTTCCTTCCATGGGATCATGATCATGGTGTGATCCAGACATGGGGTTTGTTCATTGAGGAGCAACTTATGCTTCTTAATTAGGATTGAGGAAAATATGGTCTTTTTCAGATAATAAATACTATGTTGTTTTATCACCATTGTATATTTGTCAAGAATGAACATCTGCTTAGCTAATGTCAATTTAAAAAAATATTGAACTTGGAATCTAAAAGAAAGGGAATGAACTAAACAGAGTTATGAAAATGCTGCAAAGTTTTACATTAATGATAAGATAAGTCTTGTACATATCCTAAAGCTCTCCCTCCACTGATTCATATTTCATTGGTCCCTAGTTCCAGCCCAACCAGCAGACTTCCAAGCTGAGGCCGAATCAGATACTCGGATCATGTTGACTTGGCTACCAGCCTCTCAAGAGCGCATCACCAAGTATGAACTGATATACTGGGAGGGAACAAATGGGATCCAGGTAAGAAATCTGGATTGCTTTGCTGTGATTTCCTATGGAAGTGAGGCAGGTCTTTCTTTGATACCAGTTAGATTCTTGTCGAAATATAAGTACATGCAGAAGATTGTTGTTGGAAACAGCTTCTAAATAAACAAGGTGACATACAGTTGGCAATCTTTATACATATTTCTGTATGAGAGGGAGAATCAAGAACTCATGCAATCACTGGGATTCCTGTCCAAAAGGAATAATTACTGAAGGCATTCCCTTTGTCATGAATGTTTAGATGAAGCTTCAAAGGTGATCCATCTAATCCTTATAAACTTTAACCATGGTTTGAAAGTGAAAACTAGCCATAGCTTGTCTCCTATATGGACTATTTTGCATTTACAAATGTTTTGGGGTCTTCAGTATTTGAAAATTCTTTTTATTTGTCAATAAACTAATATCTGAAATAATGGCTTTAAGAGTGATGTGGGACAATACTAAACTTAAGACTTCGTTCTATGTGCCTTAAAATTACTGGAATTTTTTAATACTGGATTTTGTGGTATGAACTATACAAATGAAAACAAATTTGCATGTGCCTGTTAGTTTCTTTCTGCTGCTGAAGCCCTCCTGATATATTCTCTAGAAATTCTATTAAATCTCATTCTGACTGAATTTTCAGTAGGCATACTGTAACTCTTGTCTTTCATATCTTTTCTCACAATTTTATAATTAACATTTAGAGGCAATGAAATATTCTGGTTGCTGAATTGTTTGTGACCAACATTAACTTCTGTGACTTTTTGATGTTTATACAAAATTGTGGAATGCACAGTACTATCCAAGACCTCTTCTGGACACTACATCCAAGAAATTTGTACAGAATGTATTGGGTTCCTATGCTAAATGTGTGTGTGTGTGTGCGCTCGCAAAGTTTCCATATTACTATTGCTCAAGCACTGATTTAAAAACTACTTAGCATAACAAAATGCTGGGAGGTAAAATCGATTCTTTTTTGCTTTCCTGACATTTTCACACTGGCATGTTGCACAATGCTGTGGTTGCATTTCTGGTAGATATTTTATTTCTGAAGAGCACAAGACTGTGCTCTGTTAGTGTCCTCAATATGAAGATCATGATTTTGCTACTAATATGCAAATTCAGTAAGTGGGGTTCAGTAATTTGGATTGCATCATTGACTTGATTAATCTGTAAGTATTGATGGTCAAATGATGTAAAAACAAACAAAAAAAAGCATTAAAGTTTGGCTTTCCTTTCCCCCCCTCAAAATAAAAAGAAAAACGACTCTTGTTTTTTTCCAGCATAAGGTGGAATTCGACCAGACTTCATCTTATGCAGTTGAAGGGCTCAAGCCAGACACACTCTACAAGTTTCAACTAGGAGCCCGGTCCGAACAGGGACTAGGAGTTCTTACTCCAATTTTGGAAGCTCGGACAGCACAGTCCAGTAAGTTTCTCTGTGTGACTATGGGAATGCAAGCAAGAGAAAATGCTGTTGCCACTGTGTGAGTTAATGGAGAGGGTATAGTACCATTGTCTAGTGAAATGATGAGTGACGAGCCAGCTGTGGTTCTGAAGCAGGGCCTATTTGGCCAGGGTAAGTCTTGTTTCTCTTTCAGATCATACCCTTTCAACAAGTAGACTCACAGATTTACAGAGCAAAACAAATAGACAGGATATATTTTCTGCCTCTGTGAGTTTTACTGCATCCTCTCCCACCCTCCATTCGGTTGTAAACAAAATATTCACTTACTGAACCTTGTGCATGCATATCCCTGCTCTGCATGTGCTCATATCCCTTTGAGAAACACCCTTCTTCATATTTTTCCCTTATATCCCAGGAAATCCAGCTGTCTATGTGCTATACACATTTTGTTATTGCTGTTGTAAATCTCTATGAATTCACTTAAAAAAAAACCAATTCCAATCTTGATAAGTAAGGGAAATCATTAACACATTCTGCAGAGAATGAATGCTGAATTAAGTAGTGTGGTATGCCATGTTGCATGTTCATGCTATATTGTACCAGGCAACACTAAAATTAATCAGATGGCCAGATGAAAAGATGACTGACAATGGACTGCTTTTTATTCTCTTCTCAGCCCATGTGCTGATGAAGTATAATCTCAGTTCACTTATTGGCAGCTCAAAGAATGTAGCATGTAAGCAGATTAAGGCTATCAAAAAGCTCTGAGATAAGCTTGTTTTCACTGGTGATTTGATGGCTTGCTTTTATGAAAACATTCAGGGTGGAAGTGAGACATTTCTGTTTGTGCCATCTGTCAAGAATTTAATGACTCCATGGGGCAACAAATGATGGCAATAACAGCAGAGTTTTCTGTATGCAACCAATGCATTCCCAAGTAGAATCAGCTCAGGGTGAAATTGGTCCACTTGTGATTGGAATTACCTTTCATTTTCTCATTAGCATATAACTCACAAGGACTTCAGTAACCCTGTTTGTGGAGTTGTGTTGTCAAACCAATGAATTAGATCAAATGATACCCAAGTGTAGATATTTTGAATATTAGATATTGGAGAACATACTGGATGGAGATATTTATAGAACTGGTAGCAGCTACTAAAGAAGTACATGAATTGATAGGGAGTTGGGTATTTTCCCAGGCATTGTACTTAAACGAAAAGAGCAGACAAAAGAAGTAAAACAGATGTGAAATATGATAGATGTGAATTGTGATACAAGGCTGTGTGTAACTGAGCAATATATGGTGCCTCTGTAGCTAGAGTGCAATATTTTGACTTGCTAAGCCCATTTACATTTTCAGGGAGTTTGATAGGTGCTATCACAAATATATATAAAGGGATAATCCATTCTCTAAATAGCTGCTGTGATTGGTCCTGTTTTATCACATAATTTATTTGAATCAAAATATGCAGCCACTCTTTTGAACTTCCAGCTTCCCCAGTTTAGGATCCACCCCCACTCTTTCTGTTACTCCACACTTCTATCAAACATACCACTCTTTTGAACTTTTCCTGTGATTTCCTCCCTCATGAAATATCTCTAGATAATTTATACTCTCTTATATATCATATGTATTTAAAAATTCACATGCATATTTATAAAAAGGTCTTCCTTACTGTATCTTCTCAGTGTTGCCTCACCATCTCTCTTACTGTCTATAGATTCCTGATTTGGTTTTTCAAACCTATCAAAACTCCATCCTTATCCTAGTCTTGGTGGTTTTGTGAATTTTTCCCTAGATCCTTCATAATCCTCTTTTGGCTGCCTTGCTAGACATAGAAGAGAGGTTTATCTTTTTCTTCAGGTCTACTACTGTAGAATCAACATCAGAATGAAGCATTGCCCATGCTATATTATCTTCCTAATACTGTTTCTGAGTTGATGTTGGGCATAGAAACATTCTAAGGAATAAAACCTGATTAGGTATCTCAAGACTGTTTCATTTAAAAACACTTCCATCCACTTGCAAATTAAAATACATCCAAAATTAGCAGCAGAAAGAAATGTGTGATTCCCAGAAGAGCTATTTTGCCTACCCTGTAATAAGGGAGGATAATCCTGGTAGTGTATTATAGGCAATTGTAGATCCTAGTCTGTAGCTAAAGATTGCAGGTTAAGTTGGCATTGAAGATAGAAATAAGGAAGAAATCTCTGAACTTAATTGATAGGTCTTTGATATTAATTTTTCTAGATAATGCTTATACTTTTGTGCCAAAACGGTATGTAGGATGGAGAAATTGCAATCACAGAGTTGCATGCTCGCACTACAAAGGTCACTACAAAATTCAGAAATACTGTGCTGAAAATCAGTAGCAAGATATCTTATCATTTTGAGGCAAGAAAATGCACAGGACTATAATGTCAGTCATAAAATAGACTTAAAACAGCTTAAAAAGTTAAAAAAACCTGAAAAATATATGTACCCTACCCACACCCACTGTGACATTCTGCATGATTAACTCACCCACAGCACTTCTTGTTCTCCCTTATTTCTAGTTATTAAAAGATTTTCCATTCCTGCTCTATATTGCAAGTCCAAGTATGTAATATTTATGTAATGATTAAATTATAAGAAAACCATTTCAGATACACACATTCACTTTAGTCATGTTTAATATTACCTCAGTGTCTATAGTCATCTACAGCAAAGTGGGATTATATTAAAATGATGTACATGCAGTAATGTCATGATGAGGATTGTTATTTGCCCTTGTATCCCAACATCTGATACAAGAACTTAAGTTGCGGTTTTTTCATATGGCGCACATTATTTTACACATGTGCACATACACATACCAGATGCTTAAGCCATCAGCCCCTGTAAAGCACTCACTGTAGAGGGTCTTTGGAATGGAGAACTGGTAGAGGAAGTGGATGTTTTATTCTTCTCCCAGTAGCTGATTTACTCAATCCATTGGATTCAAGGTTATAAACAAAGATTTGAATAATTAAACTCAGAAATCTGGCAGGAGGAAAGCAGTAGAATATGATGAGAAAGATTATGCACTTGAAACTAGGCTGTCATTTTGAGGAACTGATATTATGAGCCTGTATACCAACTTTAGATCAAGCCCGGTTCAAATGTAAAGCTGAAAGAAAATATCTCAAAAACTGCAAGATAAATGTAAATATTACAGAGAAAAGAGCTTGCCAAATTCTGGATGTAGCTACGATGCTCTTGTACAATGTGCTACTGCTTCTAGCATTATGAGAATGGTCTGTCCATTCAATTCTTTAAAAAAAATACATTGGAATTAGATTGTTAAGGACCTAGTATTCATCATACCAGCATGAACTATTGGCCTTTATATATTGCAAGGAAATCTTAAATCATTGCAAATGTGATCGTGTTGTCCATATGAACATTGTACATATTGTGACATTGATTGTGCATAATATGTAGGTACATGTTGGTATATATTTTTATCTCATACAGGGTTTTTTATGCTTCCATTGTTTAATTTTATTTTAACCTCTTCTAATGTTAATTTGCTTGTTTGTGTATTGGCACTTTACAGATGAGATTCTTACCCAGCCATTAGCTATCAGCAGTCAAAAGTAATTTTGTGCCTCACTTGGTTCACTTGCTGTGCTTTGTTAAATATCTTCCATTTCTTCTTTTTCTAATTGCCACGAGTTTTGTCCAGGAGCAGCAGCAAGCAAAAATTGTCTCAGTGAAATTCAATTTCCAAAACATCTGTTTATGAGTCAAGTGTGGAAGAAACCGCTTAGCTGTCTCTACTCGGGCAACCTGCATGTTGACTACCTGTTTCTTGGTGCCTCGTGTTTCTCTTTGGCTTTGATTTTCGTGATCTTGACCTTCTTCCTTTACTAGCCAAATTTCTAGGCAACCTCAGCTTACAAGCCTGCTTTATCATTTTAAAATAATTTTATTAAACATATATAACAAAAGAAAGAGCAAAAGCAAAATATTGTAACTTGGAATCTCAAGACATCAAACGTCGTATGAAACTGTGAACAAAGTTAATAAAATGAATATTTCTCCATTTTACAACAAAAAAATTACAAATAGCAGAGAGTATCATCACATTCATAGTTAGGGAGGATTCTTTCCTTTTTCCTCTTTTTATTGTATAAACAATAAGTAGTAGGGTGTACATGTTTCAAAATGATTAGGAAAACGTGCTTGAAATCTTGCACAGGTGCAGGATCTCTTAGCTATTTCTTATATGTTTGTTTGTCTTCAATAAATAATAACTGTACAACTTTATTCAGTATTCCATGTGAGTCTGAATAAAGTCTGATGATATTGCTTTTTAAGAACCCACTCTTAGTTAGTATAAATCTTAAAGCAGTGGCACCCTTTTTTAGTTTAAACATCATCCGTAAAAATTCACACAACTTTAATGTAGAGCAGATAAATGCTACACTTGTGTGGGGCCTATAACATTTCTCCGCAATTGTTTTTGAAGGATGTACAGTTCTAATAGAAAGCATAAGATATATATTTTTCATCTAATGAAACAGAATTATCATGTAGCATAGGTCTAGTGATGGGATCCCATATTTTTTGCAAGATTTGTTAAAAAAAAAATTCTGGCACCCACCTTAAGTAAATAATTTGGAGCAAAGCTTTTATTAATGTTCAGCAGTTTTTTTAAAAGAAAAAGAAATATACTCAATTTGTTCTTGGCTCCAGAAAGTTTTTACTGCTGAATATTCCTAGCAAATCCACATATATGTGCCAGTATCATTACACCTTACTGGTAGACTGGTGAAGATATATTGTAAATAGCAGCCATTTTGAGAGGACTGGAGTATTTATTTAGAAATAAATCACTTTCAATGGAGTTGCACTTTGATGTTTCAAATATTTATTTACAAGATTGCATCTCCATATTACTTTTTATAGTTCTCCAGTTTTATGTACCTATACAAAAAATGGTATCTAAACCATTTGCCATCCGCCTGCTGTGGTAGGTGTTGGATACCTACACACTGCTTAATCTTTTAACATGGATGCTTTTGATCTCTGTGAGTTTCCTAAGAGAATTTTATGATCATTTGCAATGTCATTTTAGTTACTTTTTTACAATGATAATACCAATAGTGGACACAACGTAACCAGTTAATAAATGGAAGCAATCAATCATAAAGAGATTCCCATAATCTGATTGATTAATCTGGTTGAGAAGGGAATGCTTAAATAGCACCTGTTTTATATCTAACTTCTATTTCACATTTATACATTTATAATCTGGCAACTGAGAAATGATTTCAGATAGTTGACTTTAAACAGGCAGTAATACTTGTAGTAAATTTTTTTAACTGTCTTTGTTTTTTGAAATGCATTTTTTTTCTTAATTTGACTTCCTGATGTAGCTTAGCCATTCTTCCATGAGATCCAGTATTTTCTTTTTTTTTCAAATTCTCTGAGCTCTTCCATTGAATCTGTTTTGTTTGTTGTTGTTTGCCATTTTGTATTTGTATTTGTTCAGTATTGTTTGTTAATGTGACTTGATCAGAAGTTTTACACTGAAGTGACTTTATTGTTTGAAAATATTCTGTTGTCAGTTCTTTGAGGAATTGCTTAGATTCTTCTGCCATTTCTTTCAATATTAACCTGCTGGTTTCTTTCGCTACTTTCGCTTAGATGCCAATCACATACCTTTAGCATGCTCAGGTAACTCTGAGTTGGTCCTTGCAATCCATAATGTAGCCTTAAATTTAATTGTCACATAATTCTTATATTTTTCCTAATAACTGTCTTGATATGCCTTTCCTTCAGTAGAATATACGAAACATTCCTATTCTGGAGTTTATTAGTTTATTTTTGTTCTACTTGCCAAATAAAAAATGATATTTTAAGTTTCCATCACTACTTGGTGATATTTCCATCCTGCAAATCATGTTCTTATCTCTTTAAAAACTTTTTAATGATCTTTTATAATTGTTTCAGCTCCTACTCAGGAATTTGAAAGTTACAGAGATAAATATCATATTCAGTAGACTTTGTATTCTAGGATTATGTACTAAGCAGTTTAAGCAATACTATCCATGCAAACTACTGTTCAAATACCACTCCTCAGAAATAATATCACTGAATTATTTAAAGGTGATACGTTATTTTAGTTGGCTTGTTATCTTTTTTAGATTTCAGGTTTTCTTGTGGCTTTCTGCTGTTTCTATTCTTTTCCAACTAATTTTTAAAACCTGTGATTTCCAATTTTCTTTTCTACACACGTGGAACACTTACACTATGGTAACCACAACTGGTGATCCTGTGAATGGCACACATACACCTAATTCCTATGCATATATATTTTTAAATAACAAAGAAATGCAAACTTTGTTCTGTATTAGGAGAATCTCTGTTGGCTGGGTAAGATCTCACTGTACTTGGTATGTTTTGCCCAACCATTTCCCTACATCTTCCCACTTCATTTATTTATACCTAGCCCCTTCTGCCCCACCCCAAGCAGTCGCGTGTGTAAGCATCAGCTCTACCACCATCCGGGTAAGTTGGGTACCGCCACCGGCTCAGAGCCGCAATGGAGTCATCACGCAATATTCCATCGCGTACCAGGCAGTGGAAGGAGAGGACAGCATCAAGCATGTGGTTGAGGGCATTGGACATGAGCACTCCAGCTGGGAGATCACCAACTTGGAGAAATGGACAGAGTACAAAGTGTGGGTGAGAGCTCACACAGATGTTGGTCCTGGACCAGAGAGCATCCCTGTCTCGATTCGCACTGATGAAGACGGTAGGTTCTTACGCATGGTCAGAGGTAATAGGAACTCTATTGATTGTTGCAGGTTTGTTTCTTAGAAATGCACCTTGGATCTTACTCTACAATACATAAACAACGTGCTTAATTTTTTGAAAAATAGGGCAGCTCCTTTATAATCATATTCAGTTAGAATATGAAGCCAGAGTCAATCAATAAATAATTAGAGTCTTGTCCATATGGGGTTCATAGATATTTTTTGTTGGGTAGAATGATGCTGCCAATAGAGGTCTGCTTCTTAACTTTCTATCAAGGATACATTGAAGGAAAACATTGTATTGTATTAGGTAGACAAGTCAGCTATGTCTCAACTAGTTTCCTCTCTAGAAATTGACATTCTTTGGTTTTACTGCCTCTGCTGTATTACTTCTTGCATTGCTGAAATTCTGGGAAATGATGCATAACTATGTTCACGAACTGTTTCCCAGGAAAAGAAACATGTCTGCATGTTCTGTTGCTTGATTTGTTTGCTTTAGTTCTCATTTAGCAAAGCCTTAGCTAGAGGGAAGCTACTACCTTAAAATGTCTTAGCAAACTTGAAACATTAGTCTGAGGGCTGCATAGTTGGCTCTCCCAGGTAGAGTTTGTCAGGCGTGCTTTTGAAAGCTTCCAATAACACTGAAGTTTCATAAATAGCAGGTAAGGTAGATGAAATCCTTTTTGTATCTTGAGATGTATTTGGTAGTTAATACATTCTTTTTATAATTAAAATGGCATGTACTAACCCAACATAAGTCAATCCCCGGGTAGTTACCATCAGCATAACGCTCTGTAGGTAAGATTCATGATAGCTGGGCCCTGCAGAGCTGTCACAAGCAATATTCAAGGCATAAGAGACTCTAATAAGAAAAAGAGTCGATTTGTTAAGACACCATTGCATTTATTTTTCACTTGCTTTTTTGGAAAGCCTGAAGAATATACATCATTTCCCATTCTGTCCTCCTCCTTTCCTTTGCTAAATTGTTATTTCCCTTGATGCTCCTCTTCAAGTAACTATTTATAATTAGGAGTGAGATCTATGGAAAATAATGCATTGCCTAAAGCTGAGCAACTGCCAGCCAGTCATATCTTTTTCTGGAATCATTCTTGTAGATTTTGCCTACTTCCTAGTCTCCAATTAACCTCCTATTGTACTGACAATTGGGGCACTGTGTACTTTTGGGTGCCATGAATTGCCTTTGCAAAAGTTTAATGCAGTTTTGGCCTTCCAAACTAATGCTGAATAGCTATATGACAAGAGAACTCTAAAATGAATACATTGTCCCATTCATATGCAGAAGGAGAAGCTTCTCTGAGAGAACATTCCTCTATTCCTTCCCTCTGTGCTCTTTTTTTAATTTGCATTGATATTTTTATCTCTCAGTGTAAGAACCCAGAATAATAATGTGATTTTGCCAAATGGTAAATAGGTTATACACTGACTTATGAGAAAGTACCGCCTTGTAAGAAAAGTGAAATTTTTCAGGCATCTGCCATTTTTCACTTTTTATTAAAAATCGCTCGATAATCTGAAAGCATAAACAATCATCTCAACCTTCAGAACTGCCTTTTGCTGTACCAGTGGAGCACCTGACCATAAGCCACTGTTCTAAATGCCTCTTTTTTCTTAATAAAGCTGTTCATGTTCTCTGCTTACTCTTTAATGGAAAGAGAGAGAGATACGTAGAATTCTGAGGAAATCTTTGCATCTTCCTGTAATAACAGGGTAGCTTAGGCCAATGTTTCTCAACCTTGACAACATGAAGTTGGGCGGATTTCAGCTTCCAGAAGCTACTAGCATGGTTGTCTGGGGAATTCTGGGAATTGAAGTCCACAGAGTTTCAAGTTACCAAGTTTGAGAAACAGTGGCTTAGGCCGTTGAAGATGCTGTACATATGTGCCACACACAGTTAATCTTTGAAATCTGGCAAGTCTATGCATACAGACATGCATGTACAGAAATACTTGTTTCTGAGAAAACTACAGTATTTGAAGAGTGGGGATTAGAGAAAGCAATCACTTTAAGCAAGTAAGATACCACTGTGAGATTCAACATGCTGATTTTTCTCTAATTAAGTTTTCCTATGTAAATTTCAGTGCCCAGTGCTCCCCCACGAAAAGTGGAGGTAGAATCAGTGAACTCAACAGCAGTTCGTGTTTCCTGGAAATCACCCATCTCCAACAAACAGCATGGCCAAATTCGAGGTTACCAAGTCACCTATGTAAAGATGGAGAACAATGAACCAGTTGGACAGCATGTCATCAAAGATGTCATGGTAGCGGAATCCCAGGTATAACCAGTTGTAAATGAATATACGTACTTATTTGCAGAAATACCTGCATGTCAGTAATTTTTTAGGTCCATAGGACTGGTTAAAATTCTAATACAGGTGGGAAACCTATGATCCCAAATGGTGTTGAACTGTTACATCCCCTTTAAGTTAATCCACAGAGTTATTGGTGATGAATAATGGAAGTTACAGTGCAAATACATCTAAAGGACCACAGATTCATTACATTTACTCTAAATAAATAAATTTAGAATTTAAGACCAACTGCACAGAATGTGGTACACAATATCATGTAACTAGAGATTGCAAGTGTAAACTCAAGTAGTGGAATTTAAGTAATGAATGAGAGGATAGGATTAATCTAAAGAAACCAATTTGTTGGAATACTTTTAAGGAAAATACAAGTAAATAGACTTTTCAAATAACACATATAAAAGGTTAAGTGTTACTAAATGTTGCTAATTTTACTAAAAATGGATTAAATGAGTTTCAGAATTGCCTTCTAACTTGTTAATTAAGTCATCCTAAGTGGAAAGTCTGGGATTCTTCAGTAGTATACTGGAAACAAATTTATGCTTTATTGGTGGTTCTGTATTTTACTATAAGTGTTAATAAGGTTTTGTTATATTTGATTGACATGACTTGTCAAATCAAAGAACTTCCTGAGTTGAAAGCAGTAAGGAAAGTGTTGACTAGAATAAAATAGTTTTTGAGAAATTTAAGATCCTTCTTAATATAATCTAGCACTCCAGGGAGCAGGATAATATAAACCTTGCTGTTATCTCTTTGGAGCTGAGTAACTTGCCAGGACTTGCTTAGTGTAAGTACTATACTCATAATATCACTAAAATAAAGAAGAAACAAAGTCTTAAGTTTTGAACTATTTATTGTAGTTTTTCTACCTACTAAGACAGGATACCTTTTGGGTTCAGGACAGATGTGGCGAGGGGGAGGATTCATGCTGGTGGGGGGGAATCTTTAGATCCTGAGGTTTCTACAGTTGCAAGCTGGAGATGATCAGTTGTGAGCTAGATTTTTTAATGGCACCCAATAGAATTACAAGAGAACTGCAAAGACTAATTGATTTGCTTCCTAAGTATAGTTGAATTATTTATCTCTCTCTCAACAGGGAGCAAAGCACAGCAAAAAAATAAGAAAATAAAATAAATCACACACACCTTTCAGACACTAGAAAACAAAGCCCATCCTAAGAATTGAGGAAAAACAAAATAAGAAGCGATTAACACAGAATTATGTTTCTTGGATTTGATCATCAGAATTTCTATGAGTCTTTTCAAATGTTCGTATTTGAGAAGCTATACAGTGGTTTTTCTCTGCAAAAGTTGTCCCTTTAGCTGGTAAAATTCATTAGTTTGTTATCTTTTTCTAAGGCTAAAGATTTGGTCCTCAATAAGCTATATGGTTAATCTCCTATAGATGAAATAATTTAATTAAAGCAACTGAACCACCGCATTTTGTATAAGAAAGTAAATAGACAGAAACAGCCACAGTAAACAGATGTCTCTATCTTTGATGTAGAACACTATATATATATTCTTTTGATTATCCTTCATGGATATGACTTGCCTTTTATTTCTTGAAAGAAAATGGAATCTGTATATATCTATCTCTTAACAGATAGAGGCAAAGTATAATAGTCTAAGACCATGCCTTGCAAAGCTTTCTACTTGTCCTATTTGCCAGATGAGATTTATATTAATTCTCTGCTAGAAGGAGGCTTCATTCTTACTGTTCACACAGATTTGTTGAGATGTTTTTCAATTTTTCTCCAGTCTTTGTTTCTTGTAGAAATATAAGGACTAAACTGGGGATACATTTAAATAGGAAGGGATTCTTAGCAAATTAATAAATCAACTATGTTTGCAGGCTAATTCTGAATCTCATCCAAGGAATCAGTTGGTGTGAATGGGAATTTAAACTAATCTGTCCTTCCTGAAGGCACTTTCCATTTTTTTATATGGGTGGTGTTCTTGGATGATAACCAGACAGATGGAAAAATTGCAAGCACTGTCAGGTGAAAGGCTTGAAGGCTAAGATGTAGCAATGTGTCATGTGCATCACCCGGCTGCCTGAGAACAGTCACAAAGCCAGAAACCATCCACATAATATCGCCTTCTAAAATGTTGGAAACTTAATCATCAGAGATGCATTTAGCTTTCATATTGACACCATTCAGATAATATTGCCTTCTAAAATCTTGAGAAGATTATTTAAAATGCACTCAGTTTTCGCATTGCTGTTGTTCAGTTCCACTTTTCCATTCATCTCTCTATTACACATTGGTCAAGAATATTTAGAGGGACATTTTGCCATATATCCATTACTTTTCTTCATTCTGTGTTTAAAACTAATAGAAGGAAAAGTTAAAATGTGCTATATATTCCTTCTTTCATTCAAATGTAGTAACTGATTGTTCTGTAAGAGAACATTATACTTAAGTAAATTTCTGCTCTGTGCTCTGGGCAGAGGGGCTAAATGGAGCAAGGGGCCAGGAAAGGATTAAGTGTTTTCTTTACATGGCCTCAGAGAAACGCAGAGAAACAAACAGAGTTTATCCAAAGTTCAAAGAAAGCCAGATCAGAGTTTATCCAGAGTCCAAAGAAAGCTGAATCTATTTCAAGAAACAGGAATCTAAGGCATAAGCCACAATTCCCGTAGTTGCTGGATCTAGCAACTGCCTAATTAGTGACTCATTTCAAGCCTCCGTAGAGGGTGGGGGCTGCCTGCCACGCCCCCCAGCGATGCCCAACCAATTGAATTGCATTTTCTCTCTTAGCCTCTCTGCGAATTCTCCTGCGCATTCTGGAGTCTAATAGATTGTCTCCAGCTGTGACAGCCTCTGGCTCTACACCAGCATCTGCTTCCTGCTTGTTCTTCTCCTCTCCTACTGAAACTGTCAAAGCATCTGTGGGGGAGGGTGGACAAGCCAAGGGTGGAACAGCCAGAGCAGAGGGCGCCTCATCCTCTGAGTCCTCATCCTGCAAGTGAGCCCTGAACAAAGGCCGAAGCACAACACTCTGCCTCCAGATGATAAGTAGCTAGCAGGACAGTGACAATCATTTTGTCCTACATGGACAGACAAGCATGACTTTATCTCAGGAATCTGCTTGCCTGTGTTATTTTAGCAAAGTTCAAGAAACAGTACTTTGGAATCCCAATATCAGAGAAATTGCACTGCTGTGTTCATTCTGTATGTAAACATTTAAATTCCACTCTGGGCTTTGTGTATCAATATATTTTGTAATTTTCAGTTATATCTGGGTATTTTGATTTGTATTCAAGATTCCAAGACACAGAATATTTTGATACATTAGCATATACTCGTCCTTAACGTATTCATTTTGTCAGGTTAGAAAGGTATTTTACTTAGAATAAAATAAGAACATACAATAGGCAATATGGTTCATTCTTTTTGGTTCTGAATATGACTTCCACAATCCCTGGCTATTAGTTAGATGACTGAAATTTGTGAGAATTGTCCAAAACAAGTGGAGGATATTTGATTATTTACCCTGTGTCTACACTGACAAGAACTTATAAGATAAACTCAGAAATAAGATTTTAAAATAGCAGTTCCTCTCTTGAAAAATGGTCCTGGGGAACAACTATTCTTCTGGAAAAAGAGTTATTTGACTATTCAGTTTGACTTCATTAACAAGATTCACATGAGATTCACTGCTCTTAAAAGAATTTTATTTTATTTATTAAGTAGATTTATATGGTGCCCAACTCACACACGGTAATTCCTTAATCAGACCACTAAAGTAAAGAATGTGTGTTCAAAATCATGTGTGTAGTGTTAGGGCAAGCTTTTTTTTTTTTTGGCAATAGTTTGTAGAGGGCAGGAAATAAATCTCAGACTATTCCTGGTCAAACTAATCTATTTCACAGTGCTCTGACTAAAACTGTAGATTTGGTGATACCAACTGCCAACATTAACTCTGCTTGCATTAGTTGCATCTCTCTAAGCAGTAACAGCAGCTGATTTTTATTATTGTTAAGGCCTTTGGTTTCCAAAAAGCCATTTATCTTACTCAATGGCACTAAATACTTAAGAAGCAATTGATCTGTTTTAGCAAAGAACTGTTTTATCTGGTAGGTAGTAGTTTTATACATTCAAACATTTAGCTGTAGCTGATTTCATCACAGAGATGCTCCTAAAATAGAGGTTCCTCTGATGAAAGGGAAAGATTGTAGTATGTTGAAATTGTCAGTGTAACCATTAAAAAAAACAAACTTAAAACGGAATATGCACCACTATTTTGCTGGCTCATTTCACATATTTCTACACTGTTCTTATAAGAAATACTACAATTGTATAATTGTGAGACAGTTCTGAATATTTTACTCATCGATATATATTGTGTTTAACAGTGCTGATATATATATTATATTTTTAATATATTTGTTCCATATTGTTCTTTGGGGGAGGATTGTTATTATTAACAATGTCATTATCCTAAGCTCCACTTTTTGAAAATAATCCAAACCATGTAATAAACTAAAGAATATCTATCTGTAACTAAAAATGATTGCCATTAGAATATAGCAGCTGAAAACAAGAAGTCCTTCCCTTTTTGACTTAGGAACAGAAATGAATAAAGATAAATAATTTTTCTAGAAAGGAAGAAAGAAGAGAAGAAGTTTACATATAGACATGGATTTAATATACCTGTGGACAAGCTCAATCATGAGGACCTGTCCCTCAGCTCCAACAGGATCAGACCCCTCTCAGACAACCAAAGCAAAACTGTACCCCAGTTATCTCCATAGGAACTGCCCCAAATCTGGCGTCTAACTGGAGCAGATCTCAGGGATTTTGTCAGATTGATGCCTAGCAGATTCCTCCAAATGGCCCTACAGGTAGACCTCCGAACCTGCTCTATTCAAGAGGGATTGGGTCATCCTAAACAAGGCCGCTGAACACATGGGCGCAGAAGAGGCAGATAAATAGTGATATTTCATCAACTTTTCTGTCATGACTTGTTCATGACTGCCCTCCAGCTGCATCTCTTTATTCATCTCTTTACCCATTTCATGTCCTCTCCCCCCCAATTCCTTAGTAAACAATGAAAGATTCTGAGATTTGTTTGAAGTGTCAAAGGTAACCCAAGGTAGCTACCCCTGCACTAGATGCAATAAATGCCTTAAGCCACCATGACTAGTTTGTCCTAGGTTCCAGTTCATTTTGATAGAGCATGTCTAGATATGCTTAGGTTTGCAGTTGTAGTCATTCTGCACAAGTTGAAAAGACAAGCTCTCTTGCTTAGCTTTGTGATGGGAATTAAGACAGCTGAAAACAAGTTAAATATCAGGTTCTAATGCTTTTTACATTTTCAGAGATACATTTGTGAAGAATGGTATATATTATTGGAATCTTGCTAGTGCCAAATCTCACGTATGAATGTGTTAAATCTGTATCATCATTCCCTTATTCTATCTCTCGTTTTCTTTCCTCCTTCTCGTCTCCGTCAGTTGAGGCTTAAGGACTCTGCTGACCACGTAAGTACCATTTATTAGTGTGTTTGCTTGGATCAGAAGGTTCTGAGGATCATCTGGTAAAATCTTTGTGTATAGTGCTGTCAAAACATCCCCATCAATCCTCAGATATTTTGAGGAGTTACTCTGGAGCTTTAACCAGCTCCAAATCCAAATTGGCATTTAAATTGCAATTGAATGCAGAAAAGCAATTGACATTTTCTGTCATCTTTTTTCCCTGCTTGTTGCAATGCAATTTAAGACAGATGAAAGGGGAGAAGCCCTTCTTTACTGTCCTTGGTCCAGCTGGTTACATGACGGAATATATACTGTAATTTTTAAACTTCATTGTTCCCAGTCATGAAATATACTTTAGTCTCTCAGCTATGACCTTTGGTAGAAACACAGGCTACAGTAGGAAAACAATCATATTCAAACAGTCAAATTCAATTTTGGGGAAGTCATTCTGAAATATAAATTTGAAGGAAGAAGTTTGAACATTCCATTTGGGGATAGGGAAACTAAGAGAGAAAGCGAATGCTTCATCTAGCTGGTGTGACATTCCATCCTAAACAGAAGGACTATGTTGGAAGGGGTTTGCAGTGACAGCCCTATGTCCACAATAATTGGAATGGTACCTCTCTTTTCTCCAGGTATATTATTTTTTACTTTCTTTCTTCCCTCTACCTACTGTACCTTTTCCAATAGCATGTAAGAATATTTATTTTGTGTGTACTGTGGTGCTCACTATTTCTTTGGGTGATGTTTATAGCCTGTAGTGCTATATATTTTAGTTTCTCTTTCTATATTACTTTAATTGATGTGATTAATGTGTGTTGATTGATTCAGGTCACTCATGCAAACTTCCAGGGAAAGGGGAATCTTTTTCCTACTCTTAATTCTTGTGTCATTCTGATTGGTGTTTCTTAATTTGGGTTTTTAAATGAAAACGATGAAATGCTAACAATTTTGAGAAATTAAGAAAGTGTCCTGCTTTATCCATTATAGCTCAGATTTGGTGGAATTCTGTGCCTGGATATTCGGTTGTACAAAGTTCCCATGTGCAGAGTTAATATTTTTGCATTCTTCTTGGAAGCATTTAGATCACCTTTAAACAGACTGCTTCCTATGGAAGTCTCAATCTCAGTTTGGCCGCATAATAAATAAATATGTCAGAATGCATTTATTTATTTATTTATTTAGATTTATATGCCGCCCTCCTCCCGAAGGACCCAGGGCAGTGAACAGCCGTTTAAAACCACAAAATACCATATTTAAAACAATTTAAAATTAAATGAAACCTATTTGGGCTGCTAATCCTTAAAAACTCTAAAATTTAAAACCCCCAGTGACCCCCTAAAGCCCTCAGCTATCCCCCCTGAAGGAACCAACCCAACTAAAAACCCTGGGGGTCAGGCCAGCCCAACCTGGATAAAAAGATGGGTCTTAAGGGCGAGGCAGAAGGCCCGGAGATCAGGTATCATGTGAATCTCCGAAGGGAGCTCGTTCCGTTGGGTTGGCGCTGCCACAGAGAAAGTTCTACCCCTGGGGGCCGCCAGATGACATTGTCTGGCTGACGGCACCCGGACGAGACCCATCCTGTGAGAGCGCACCGGTCTGTGGAAAGAAATAGTAGGCAGCAGGCACTCCTGCAGATACCCAGGCCCTATGCCATGGAGCACTTTGAAGAATGTAATTAACACCTTGAAGTGCACCCGGAAGGCCACAGGAAGCTCACTCAGGAGGGGGTTCATATGGGAACATTCCGGCCCCCCATGATCCCCCGCACGGTCGCATTCTGGACTAACTGCAGCCTTTGCATAGCATACTATACCATACAACTTGTTGACTGGCAAATATACTTATTTCATACAGGGGCTTTACCTGCAAACAGGTACAACTAATAGGGTATCTGTGGTTTGGTTAGCCTGCTGTACGAACACAAGACTCTGTCTTTCTCCGAGCAGAAAAAAAATAGGAAAATTTACTCTGGTTTATGAAATGTCATCATTCTTGGAATGAATTAAGCAAGGGTCAACTAAGTTAGATTAACCATGCTGCAGACTGCTCTTAACTCATGTATTCAAGGCCAAAACAAGGCTTCAGTTTAGAAAAGCACATGAACAACCACAAAAATAGTTTCCCCTAGCCACAGCCTACAAAGCCAACCCCACCCACTCAAATACAGTTAGACACTTCTTTACAACTGTGAATACATCAATGAGAAAGGAAAAATTAGCACCCTGAGCCTTTCTTTGCTATGGAGTTTTACATCTTCCCTTGGTTATGTTATAACCTATTTTCTCCATTTATGGGATGGGTACTTTATTGAACACCTGGGCATATAACGGCAAATGATTTAACTTGGCAGCTTCACCCACTATCTTATTGCCCATCCCAATGCTTTTTTTTGTAAGCTTGGTATGTGTTGCAGACTTCTGTAGGAAAACTTTCTTGCCAATTAGAACTACTGTTCTTTTTGTAATCACAGTCATATTAGCTTCCTGCTCTGCCCTGGGGTTTGATGGTGCGGTTCTTTGTTTTTTGTTTTTGCTATGTATCCAAGAGATGCATAGCAACATAGAAATTTTTCCTATCAGATGCATATAATACAGCATGACTTGTTGATTTGAGAAACCTTTCTGTTAAGTTTTGACTCCACTTTTAAGAATAAAAATTGTTTCTCATAAGTGGTTCATAGCAATTAAAATCCAGTAAACAGTGAAGCTGGAAAGCATTGTATATAAATGAAAGTAAGACACAGTAAAATTTAGACTTACAAATTAAAGAAAAGCTTTACAGATTAAAGTAAGTAAAGTGGAATGATAGAGGTGGGAGATTAATTGAACAATTTCAGACCAAAAAGGTAGATTACTAATTAGATGGAGTCAAGCTAATCTCTCCTTATTGCTACTCCAGTTGTTCCTGCCTGTCCAATACTTCAGGCAGAGTAACTGTGCTCTAGGTCACCTCAATTAAATGTTGTTATATTCTGGAACCCAGGAAGTGTGCTATCTCTGTCGCTCCTTCTGCCCTCTGGAACAGCATTCTTCCAGAGATATGGATTATGCTCACTCCCCAGGAATTCCAAAAAGGCCCGGATTTAGCATTTTCATCTATCTATCTACCAAATCCTTCCCAAGGATCTGGGATAGGCAGGTGTTGTTTGATGGTATTGAAGGTATCATTCCAAGATGTTTCAAGTAAAGCTGCCTTTTGCAATTGACTGGTAGTGATGTTGTCAATGCCAGTGATGTTCAAGTTGTGCTCCAGAAGTTTTGGGATTACACCTAAGGCATTTACTGTTATTATCTTTGCTTCCTTTTGCCACAATCATTCAACTTCTGTTTGCAGGTCTTTGTTGTGTTTCTCCAATTCTTTCTCTTCTATTCTGCCATTTTCAAATACTGAAACATCCACTATTCAGACTTTTTTGTCTTTCTTATTGACAATTGTTAAGTCTGGGGTGCCTTCCTGCCTGAATTCTAAAGTCCCAAGGTACTTTAGCATTTTCATTTTCTGTGACTTTCTCTATTTTGTGGTCTCACTAGATCTTACTTGCAGGCAAATAGTATTTATTGCAGATATTTCAATGCACCATTGTTGCTACTTTGTCATCCTGTTTTTCTAATTAGACTGTGTGATGATCTTGCAGCAGCTAACTAGGTGGTCCATTATTTCTTCAGCTTTTTTGCAGAGGCAGGATTTGCTGTCTCTTGCTAACTTTTCAGTTCTGGCTTTGTATGCATTTGTTCTTCAGACATGGTCTTGTGCAGTTAAAATTATCCCCGTCTTGTCTTCAATTTTCCTACCATTGCCAAATCTTGTTGCTATTTGCTTTGCTTGCCATTTCTTTTATTGTACTCACTGTTTAATACTTTACCTTGCCATGTTGCTTTTCTGTTCTTCATTTGGTCTTTCTTGTAGGCCAGTTCAGTCTCGAAAAGAGAAATTAAACCTTCATGGTATGCTAGCTTCTTCACTGACCTTCAGATATTCTTCCAATTTCCTTTGTTTCTTCTTCACCTGTCTCATGTACCTGCAGTTTTCTGTGCCTACTTATTTTCCTTCGATAGTAGAATTTGTTCCTGCCTGAATAAAGGGCATGATCCATTATTTTGGGGCTTCCTATCCAAGGCTTTTAGTTTTGGTTAAGTCCAGTCCATTATTCCAGCAGTGTATCTAATGACTGAAATTGTCCAAGTGTTAATTGCATTGATGGTATTTCTGCCTTTGAGTTTGGACTTTCAGATCGTCTTCATGCTGTATTCACTTTTAACCTTCTTGATTTCAGCATGCTTGATATTGTCAGCTTGAAGTCATGGTCTTCGTCCAGTCTATTGTGCTATTTCCATAGGACATCTTGATTCCTTAGTTTTTACTACTTTTCTTCGTTGATGAGGAGAGTGACATGTATGTCCAGTACAATTTCCTTGCAATATCTTGACTGTTTAGATGGTCACTGTTAAGCAACAATTCTATTTCAAATTTTCCATGTCCATGTAAAGGAGGTGGAATAGTCTGGCAGATGTTTTTGATATTTGATAGCCATGACCTAACTTGTTCAGTATTATTGACAGAGGAATCAGTGCAATGACAAACAGTAGCCAGTCACTTTAAAAAATTCCTCTCTGGATATGTGTTCCATTGCTCTTTGCACAAAGCTGCTGATGTTTCTACTGATCATGTTACTTTTATGCACTTGAATATCCTGTCATGTGGCAGGGAGTCAAGTGCCTTCTTGTAATCAATCGAGGCTACATTTAAATTGGTCTTCATTCTCTTACAGTTTTCCAGTGTCACCTTGTCAATTAGGAACTGATCTTTTGTTCCTTTGTTGTTTTGACAGTTTCCTTTCTGTTAAGGTAGAAAGAGCTTGCTTATTTTCGACTAGATGCTGTTGGACTGCATCAGCTCCCACACTGATTAACAATTGGAAAATTGTTGGTAAGCAGGTAATTTGCCTGTAGTTACTTGGTGCTGCCCCCCTTTTGTTGGATATTTCATTATCAAATCTTCAGTTTCATGTCATTGTAGTATTAAACTGCTTGACAATGAGTCACTGTAGACCAATTAGATGTTTCAATCAGAAACCATGCAATTCATCTTTACCTGGTGCTGACCATTTCTTGATCTTCTTTGCTCTTTTCTCCACTACTTCTGCTGTTAGTACAAGTTATTTCATTTCAGCTTTTTTATTTTTATCCACCTCCTTTGTCTAAGGTGTATACAAGTTATATTTCTTTGGATTGTTCCGTACCTGTACCCGAAACTGAACTGGTTTTTCTTTGTCAGATGTTGATTCGTCTCTTCATTGTTGAATTGGTAGAAACCTTTCAGATTCAACTGAAATTAGAGATTCTGTGGTGTGCAATTTGAGCTTCATATCTGCTTATCGTCTTGACTATAGCTGTTATTTACTGCTTTATTATCTCTAGTGCTTTCTTTTTGTTCTTCAGCTTCTTTTCTTTCATCTGTTTTAGCTGATTTTAGCTTACTGATCTTGTCTTACAATCTAATATTCCATTTGGGTGGTGCCCTGTTTGACTTTGTTTCTTCTTTGTTGATTTTGCATCCCAGATGTTTAGTTATAATTGCAACCATGCTGTTCATCAATTGGTTTGTTTTCGGACAGTGAGCTGGTGCTTATATTTGATATTACACTATTGGCATCTTTTAATGCTTGTGCGAGCTGCTTTTTAACCTTTTTTTAAAACAAGCTTCAATGAGGCAACCTTATTCTGTTGTTTTTGTGCTGTTCTAGATACTCAGTTACTCTTCATTTCAGTTCCTCCTATTTTTTCAGTTAGAGGTTTGTTTGTTTCTGAGAAGTTAGGGATTTGGAAATGAGAATGATTTAATAGCTATGCTGGCCTCATTTACCTGGTTTGTCTCTATTGTCTGAGCTACTTCTGGCAAGGCTTAGGTTTCTTTGGCTTGGGTAGATCTTTGCAGTTCTACTAATTCTACTTTTGTGAATATTATATTTTATATTAAAAATTGATGCTAATCTGCTAACCTGTTCTGTTGTTTCTGATTCTGTTGTTGTTCTTTCCAGAACTGGTGACTTCTTTTTCAGATATCCTCTTTTTATCAGATTTGTCTTAGCAAATCATTATTTCTTTGTTTTCAGTCTTTGTACATTTGCAGTGGGTAAGAAATTTTTCTTCAGGAGTTTTGCAGCTGCTAGCCCTAGTAGCTCATCTAACAGTCCTGAATCCTATAGTCTACTTGTCACCAGATATCCAGAAAATCCAACACCTAACATCGTTCTTGTTGACCCAAGTAATAACTGATCCAGTATAGGTTTCTGTAAGTTATGTCTCACCCTATTATTTATGAAACAGACACTCTTCATATGTCTGATGAAATATGTCCAGTATGGTTGAATTTCTGGCATAGCTCTCATTCCTCACAGCATGCTAGAAGCAAAATCATGTCAAGATAGTGTCTCACATGATTATTTTTATTAGCTACTCAACAGCATTGGGTTCTTCACTAGTGACATTCAGTTAAGAGATATTATTTTGTTGCTTGTTGGCCAAGTTACACTATTCTCAACAATCAGATCTCAAGTAAGTTCTATCATATTGCATTATAATTGAAAAGTTCTACAGACTTCTCCAGAAATGCCACAACATCATTTCTGCTTTCTAGCCAAATTAGGGGAAGAAAGTTGAACATCTGTGTACATGATGAGAAGTTTCTTGACCTGTATTTATAATATAAAAAAACCTTGTATTTCCAATTTGTGATTTTAACCCTGTAGTTTCAGTGAAGAGATATATGTATTAGCTGTGAGAGCTAAAAGAGCTTGGAACCAAACAAACCTAAATTGGTTAGAGGAAAACTCCAGAGTAGATCTGAGAGTCAGAAATGCTCTGGTACTCATTCCTTTTCAGTTTGTTTAATATATGATATCTTTTTTTCTCCCTACAGGAAACCATCATAGGAGGCCTTTTACCAGAAACTACCTATTCTGTCAGCATCGCAGCCTATACCACTAAAGGGGATGGGGCCCGCAGTAAGGCCAAAGTGATTGCTACAACTGGAGCAGGTAAGCCATTTGTTCTACAATATGTCTTGATGGGGAGGCCTATTTTACTATCTTTTTTGAGCTGCTGAATCACTGATGTAGTTGGAGTCATGGCAGAAATGTTAATCTTCAGACAAATTGGGAATATGGAAAAGTTCTACCCCTTTCACTTAGTCTGTAGGCTGTTTGCAGGTGGTAGTGAATGGAAGCGAACTGAATAAAATGCAAACAATGCAAATATTGACCTCTGTTCCTCAAGGGCCATTTCATCCATTCTAAGATATTAGCAGCTAGTAGATATCTCAGACAGAAATGGAACTGTTGTGTTAATTATTGGTATTTGATACTGTATCACTCATCTCTTATTAGCTCTCACTGTTGATGTTGTTTGTAGATTTACTTGCATATGAATTGCCTTTGTAAAAAAACATCTATACTGGTGGCCATTACCACATTTTATGGCAAGGGTAGATCACTACATTTTCTACCTCAGTCATATAGTCATCAGTTCATATTGATGGTCCTATATACTATTTTGTCTGTCCTGATCTTATCTATAATTCATTGAATTATCTCGATTTTAGTATACCAAACAAAGAGAAGAAATTGTATGTTCTTTCAAGTATTTGTATCTATTGTTCCTAACTTTTCTTTCATCTGGATCAACCCAACAGCTTTTAGTCAATACAACATGACCAAGAGTTGACAACACTGTGTCTATATACACCATGCAATACAGATTTTTTGCCTCATGCCATACTTCAGATTTCCAAAATAAAAAATTAACATCCACTTATGAAAAACATTGAAATTGACAACATCAAGCATGAATAATAAAATTGTATCAGGTTTAGTGACCTCCTGAGATATTAGTTTTAAAAAATTCTTTGAGTGAGTGTATCACTAACTACCGATATTAGACTCTCAATCCACCAGTGATGTCTTAGATTGGAATCCACTGAAATATACAATTGTAATGATTTAACATGATATCTAGGACTCAATCATATCTTCTGAGTTTCTGAATAATTACCTGTCTCTATGACCTGTTTGTAAATGATATTTGAAGTGAAGATAAAACTGCAAAAACAGAAGAGCACTGAAATCTGTTGCAATGCATAAATTATTATCCTTGATTAGGGAAATGCTGCATTTCTTATCCCCGCTCCTTCTTCCTGCCTAAATAAGAACAAACAAACAGTTGATGCGAGTGGACTTGGGGACACACAGAAATTCACAATAGAAAGCACACTAGGATCCAATTGGAACTGCCTACTGTATGCAGGATTTGTAGTTACAGTCTTATCCAAATATATCAAATGAGACAATGCAGAGCTTTTTAAAGAACTTTCTATAATAGTCTCTTGTTTTGGAATGATGCCTGGTTGTTTACAGTATGCTAATTTCTGTTGGCTTCAGATTTTGCTCGTATTTTAAAATTGGCAGACTAAAAACAATGAATGAAAATATTATCCACCCCTGCCTTGGTATTTGCCAAGTTTCAACAGTCATTCTTAAAATGCCTTTCCATTGAAGAAAACACTGGGTCCAGAAATGTTGATATATTGGTAGAAAGAGAAGCCAGGTATTTGAAGAACAAGTGAGCTGGGGAATATTTTGGAACATTGCTGTCATATAAAAAGTGTGGGTTAGTCTGTTATGATCTAATATATATCAGTTAGTTTGACAAAATTTGAGATTAGTTCCAAGTTCTACAAATTCATTCCATAGAAACTTTTTTAAATTCTTTCTTGTGCCATTCTTAGTGTAGCCATTTCTCAGCTTCTCTGTCATATTGATTCTGTTCATCTTTCCACCACACTGGCCAATGAAACAAGTAAAATTTCTTAAAACGCTTTCCATAATCTAAATGGCTTTCACAGGGGAGCATCATCATCATCATAACTTGACTAAACCTATCCAACCATATGTGGAATATTATCGTGCTGTTGTGATTTTTCTCTGGGTGCCACAATCCAACACAGGCTGATGTTTATTTTGTCAGTAAACAGGCTCTGAATAGTTCTGCTGCTATTGGATTTACACATCAATTTCACCTGATGTGGGGGAAAGAGATGTGTCTATTGTGGGTGTAGCTAAGATATGAAACCATCCATTATGTACAGCAGGTGTTAAGCTTTGATGGGAGCAGCCCTTAATTTGTACTGCACATACACAATTTGGAATCAGGTTGTTGCTCAGCTATCACATCAGCATTCCTAGCAGGAACCAGTTCATCAGCTTAAACGCAGTGTATTTTGATTGCAAGCAGCATGCTGCACTCTCTCAGCAGCTCACACAGGTGGTGAAATTATAACTGCTACTATGAAATTTGTCGACATCAAACTAGCAGGGTTTCCAAAGCTGAGTCTGGACATGTCCTTAGTAACTTATGCTAGTAACCAAATAGCTATGTTATAATGATACTTTTCATCTATCTATCCAAGACTGCATTATCTGACAGTTTGAAAAATGTTGGGGGTTCAAGGAATGCTTGTATAGATGCATTGAGATTAAAAACAGAATTGGATAAACAATCCATAGATACTTATTTTGGTTGTAATATGGATAATTGTTAAATTTCTTTATATACTTATGAAGCATTTTAAATGATTTGTTATACAATTTGGTTCTGCATTTTAAATGATTTGTCATACAATTTGGTTTCTTCTGCGTGTTGCTACATCACTTGATGCTACATTAGCAATTATTCTTTACTTCTAGAGTTTAAGAATCCTCTACCTCATAAAATAAAGCATTGGACAAATTATTTATTTTTATTTATTTACCGTAATTATGGAATACAGAGAGTAGTAAAAAACTGAGCTACTCATTCAGAATTACACTGAAGAATAGCTCTTCCTGGGCTGAACCACTTCAGGGCACTTTGGAAGGGGGGTGAGATTTTTCCCACATGTGCCATCTTGGAAGTGCAAAATGCTTTTAACATTCTAATTCATTTAGGTATGGGATCATTTATCTGCAATCTGATGCAGCATAATCCTGTGAAATCTATGTAGATGATGGTATTCAGTTTGTATAGTTCAGCTCTAATGTTGTTTGTGCGCTTCGAGATCTAATGTTCGCTTCCATTTATAGCCTAATACCCTGGGTTTTTTCCACAGTCCCCGGTAAACCTACTATGATGATCAGTACCACATCTATGAATACCGCCCTAATCAATTGGCTCCCACCCAAAGAGATGATTGGAGAGCTCTTGGGCTACATGCTGCGATACAAATGTGCTGATGAAGAGAAGATGATAGTGATTCAGTTTGGAAAAGATGACGATCACTACACTGTGACAAAACTTTTCAAGGGTGCCACTTACATCTTCAAATTGTCTGCAAAGAATAGGGCAGGTCCTGGGGAGGAGTTTGAGAAGGAAATAACTACTCCAGAGGAGGCACCAAGTGGCTTCCCCCAGAACCTGGAGGTAGTTGGACTTACCACCTCCACCACGAAAGTGACCTGGAATCCACCACTGCTGGCTGAGAGGAATGGGAAAATTACCAACTATACAGTTGTATACAGAGACATAAACAGCCAGCAAAACCAGACCAATGTTACTAAGGAACAAAGCATCACTCTGACTAATCTCAAATCTGATACAACTTATGATATCAAAGTTAGAGCCCACACTAGCAAGGGAGCGGGACCTCTCAGCCCCAGCATTCAGTCAAGAACGATGCCAATGGAACAAGGTAGGCACCTGTTGCTGTGGTCAAATTCTGAATTCCTATTATAGAAAATGGATTAAAAACGTCCCATTTAGTCTTGCCTTACCTCATTCAGTCTTACTACAACTTACAGTAGGAAAGGACCAGGAGGGTTGCATGATTGATTTTGCAGATCAAACACAAATCCCATTTTTCTTTGTGCCCAAACATTGTATCACAACTGATTTCATGTAAACTTCAAAAAGGGATTTCTTTAAGAAACCAATACCCAGTAACTACTGTTTTTATGGCTTTTTGTGACGAAGAGTCAAAGGAGAAAATGAAAAATCTGGATTAGATTAAGTCTAAGATGTGAAAGAGCAGGATTTGATAAGAGTTGCCTATTGTTGTTCCCCAGAGAATGCTCAAGAGAAGTCTTTTTAATTGCAGTATTCGCAAAGAACTTCCGTGTCAGTGCAGTGATGAAAACGTCAGTGTTACTTAGTTGGGAGGTGCCCGATTCTTATAAAACTGCAGTACCATTCAAGGTAAGGAACTATCAACATCCAGGATGGAAACCTTATCTAAGTGTAGTACTCACTGTAGAATCTTACATGTAGTCCTAAATCTCACTTCAATTCAATAAAAGTGATATGGGATCAGACTATTTATCTGAAACCAGTTGTTTTGCTGCCATCAGGCCACTATTTGTGGAAATCACCTAAGTATGTAAACCTAGAATGATGTATCAGGAATTTGGCAGTATAATGCTTTGTCTTAGCTGCTGCAGAGTACTTATACTTTCTCATTCCTACCTCTTTAAATCTCAGTCACTAAAGTGTAGCAATCAGCAGCTGGGCAGACCCTCCAAAATCCTTGCATTAGCAGATAAAATGTCTTAGAAGATTGTTGTTCTTTTTAATTTTTTTAAATGTATCCTAATTGTTTGAAAATACTCCTGAATTATTAGGCTGTATTAGTTAAAGAGCGTGGAAACATAAACTTATTACTATGGGAGTTTATTCAGAGTAACTCATTTAGTTAAGATAATATTTAAACATAGGATGCCTATTAAAATACTTTTTAAAAAGACAGCAACCCTATAAAATGATAAATGAAAGATAGTGATGACAGAACAAACTATACCTCCAACTTAAAAAAATGTTTCAGAAGAAATATTAGATGAGTACTTACTAAGCTGATACAGATAACCCTGCCCTGCCACATGTACACACACACACGTATTTCCGTGCTTTCTCTCTCTTACTGATACACACAAGCAGACCTGGAGTGGGAATTGCCTTTATAACTAGCAGACTCTAGCAGTGTCAGCTGCCCATAGCAAACTATTTAATTTTGTATTGACAGCCTCCAGGGGAAAGATAAAAGAGTCAGAATCTTGCATCAGATGTTGTATTTATGTCTCCCACTTCCTTTCCACCCAGATCATTCTGCCAAGTCAGTCTCATGCCTGAATGTACTTTTACTGCCTTCAAATTTCCTGCAATAAATCAGAGCAGAACTATCCTATCTGGGCTGCAAAAGTCTGGACTTTCATTGGATAGCAGCAAAGGGATGTCATTTTTATGAACACCTGGACTTTTCAACCCAAATATGCTAAACTTTCAAGGAAGCAGTCATGAGCCAATGAAAAAGGCAGACAAAACAGGAGCCCACCAGAGCGGAGACAGGGAAAATATTTACAAAATCCAGACTGGCATAATTCTGGACACCCGACACTCTTAATAATGCCTTAGAGCAAACTAAGGGCATCTTAGTACGAAGTGGTGTCTGCTGACCTTACTAGCAGTGAATGGATATACTGTGAGAGTTAAGCCAAAAGGTTCTCAGAACAGAGGTGCAAATTATGTCAACAGTCAGCAATATTCAGGTTCAGGGTCATGAAATACAGAGCAAAGAATCCACTGAAGCATGGACATGGCACAAAGAAGCAGCAGCGGGGGCATAGGAAGGGAACTGAACCTTCACTGTGACAGATGAGAATCAAATATTTAATAAGCCTTCTAGTTTGCAATAAAGATTTGTATTTAGTCACACTGTGTTGATTGTACAGAAAACTAATGCTGTAGATTCAGCTTCCTGAAGGGAGTAAGGAAGATAACCTTGACAGAGCTATGTAACTTCTGTTGCCTAGTGAAGTCTGTTAAAATCAGGATTTAAAAATTCCCAAGTCCGGGACGCTTGACAGGTTTATTAATAGTGGCATTCTATACTGGAATTTCCTCATTTCCAGTTCCACAGATCCAGTCTGTTCTTAATAGAACTCATGAATTATCAAGATATTACAGTATGTAAAGTTCAGAAGGTCTGGCCAGGTTAATATAGCTTAGGCTGCTAATGAGGGTTAAGTTACAGTTGACAACAATATCCCTTGCAAGCGGGCCACATGGAGGCTTGGGAGCAGGTGATGCTACTGGGTTGCTAACTGTAGAACAACCGTGCAATTATAAGAAGGGTAAATGAGCTTCCTTATATCTCTTGCGGATTCTAAATGTGCAGGTTGCGTGCAGGGTTAGATACCCAAGGACTAGCTGACCTGGATATGGTATTTGAAGTAGGAATATTGCAAACAAGACTCCGCGTGTTCCCAGCTGTTTAATTCACACATGTAGAATGTCATGCCAAAGCCTAATAATCTAATAAGCACTGCTGATAAATCTCCATGGGAACAATTAGCATTATCCACAAGATAATGTATGATAAATCTCATGATTTTTTTTTGTTTCTTTTAATTGGGGAGAACTGGAATCTTTAGAAATTCTTTACTGAAAAGCAATAGTGAGGTTTTCAGTTTCGTCTAGCAATACTCATTATTTCATCTGGACCAGGAGATAAATTCCCTGAGAAAAAAAATGTCTGGTGGAGTGATTGAGTAGTTGCATTATGATGTCTGTTGCAGTCAGAACCTGATGTCCTTGGTATAAGAGTGCTTCTTCCCTATTTCTTAAAGGTGTGTTGGATATATGCTTTCTTGTGAAATGTGACTGCTTTTGCACATTTTCATTGTAAGTAGAATATTCCTGGATATATAGAGTATTGACTTGCCACCCACAATCTTGGCTTTTAGCAAGTTTTAGATATTTATTTAAGGAACAGAGGAGGGTTTTTATGGCTTTTGTTGCTTTGCCACAGCTAGACTATAGTTAATGTTGGAATCAAAGTTTGGCTCTTAAAGCAGAGATGGCACACTATATTCCAGATGTCTGGAATTATATGGGTAACTCTGCATCAGCCATGAGAGGAATGAATTTTTATTGTGTCTCTACATCTGTTTTTCTTTTAACATAACATTTAAAACATTAAAAAAATCATAAGATAACCTTTATATATTTTTTTCTTTCTTCTTTTTCTATTTTCTTTTTTATTCCTTTTTTTCTAATATTCCTTTTGTTCTTAACCTTAAGATTTTCTGCAATAAAAATTATATTTAAAAATCAGTAACAAAGCCAATAAGGCAGCATGAATTGCTGTTTCTTCCAAAGACTAGCACAGTGAAGATTCTGAGTGCCACCTTCTGAAATCATCCGTTCAAATAAGAATCATCAGAGTATATTGGCGGTCTATGGAAACAAAACGTGCTTTAAGTTCCAAAGTAATCCACAAGGTATCATTTTGGACAGAAATGACAGAACGTTTGAACATTCCCACAGAATCAGTTACAAAATCACATCTCGAGCCCAGTTGAAGTGGAATTGGAAAATCAGAGCTATCTGAATATCGAGAAATTCCTAAGAGAAATACCTCATTTCGGTAGTGATGTCAGATTTTCACATATTATCAGAAGATCACAGCAACGTAAGATCTAAGTATGAGATGCAATGCTTTATTTACTTTGCTTTCAGATTCTATACAATGGGCAGACTGTGGAAGTAGATGGACATTCTATGAAGAAGCTGATTAATGACTTGGAGCCAGACACAAATTATTCCTTTGCACTTACAAACCGGGGAAGTAGTGCAGGTGCATTGCAACATCGGGTCTTCATTCGGACAGCACCTGATGTTTTCCAGACAAAGCCTGTTTCCACATACAAATATATCCATAATGGACAGTTCACCGTCACTCTCCCCAAAGTGAAGACTTCTGTGCCAATCAGGTATACTCTGTCCACATCTCTGATTCCGTACTGATATTGACCTGACACTATGTTCTAACCGTACAAAAGTACAACGTAGTAGAAATTCGTACCGTAGTTTCCTACTCAAATTAGGAAATTCCTGTGAAGTAAATAGATATTTGTATGGGCAGTAAGATGGTATCAATGGGAATCAAGTCAGATTTCATAGACCATGATCAATAGTGTGACTTCAACTACAAAAGGCTGTAAAATATCTCACTATAGCAAGGATAATATACAACAGATTACTATAGAAGATTTGACATAGCAACCTATTAGGATTCTTATTTTGGATAATTATTTTCCTGTACTGCATGTTGCTACTTTGAGTATTCTTTACGGTAATTAAGACAAAAAAGCCATAATATCTTTTCCTTTCCTCTTAAAGGACCCAAGATGACCTTATTCAGCCCAGTTACTTTATGTAATGTATGTAAATCCCTTACAAAGTCTCATTGTGAAGTCTCATTCATGTTTATGGTTCCATAACATACCACTGAAATTGGTACTCAGCTATAAAAGAAACTAAGCCTAACAACATTATTTCTCTAATTCATGACAGTCTGAAAAATGTAAAGAAAGCGAAGCAGTGAGTGACAGTTGCAGGGATTTTATGGAGAGTGTTTCATTATCTCTAGGGAAACTCACTTTTACCCTCTACTTCTTCCACAGGTTGTATTATATTGTGGTAGTTCCCATAGAGCACACAAGCAGTATGCTTGCCTCCAAACTGAAGAATCCAGATGAGATGGAACTGGACCAGGTATGAGGAGAAAGAAATGGGCTACTGCAGGGTTTCTCAGACTTCTTAGTTGAGAGGTGAATCTGTGATCTCCTAAAACCCATGGCCCACTGACCACATGCAACCCTGGACTGTAATGCAGTCCCAGGAGATAATAAAAATATTTTTTAAAGGAAGTATGACTATATTATATATTTTATATTTGGACCAAGACGGTTTGTTTTCACTCAATACAGCTCAAGCAAGCCAAAGGACTAGACAGCCATCCCCTAAATGATAAATATGTGTGAATTCCTTCATGAATAAAACAACACAATAATTGAAGAACTGCATTGGTTAGGAGTAGGTTTCTGAGTATATTTCAAAATGATGTTGATATCTTTAAAACCCTTAATGGCATGAGGGTAAAGGTCAGTTTTTCCTGATAAAAGTTACCCATACAACACAGATAATCAGAGAGTATCTGCTCAGAACCTCAAGGGGGGGCAATCATATGGAATAGCCTACCCTTCAAAGTAAGGGTGATCCCTATTCTAGTGACCTTCCACATATTTGTAAAGATCCATCTTTTGCAAAGGGCCTTCCAGAAATACTCTCAGCATATATACTAAACTGAGATGATTATAGCAGTCATATAGCCTTGTGCTGCTGGGGATAGTAGTATGGATAGAGAACTTGGCATTTTCTGAAGCTGGCTATCCTTGTTTTTGCATGTGTGAGATTATTCCCCTAGGACAGCAGGGTTTATCACCATCTCTTAAGGTTCTTAAAAGCACTAACTTCCTCAAATGCCCATTAACTCCAACTAAATCTAAAAATTGCCTGCAATTTTAACTTGAAAGAAGTCATTATGCTACAATTCCCAGAGGAGCTAACTGCATTTATGGATCACACTTCATTTCCTTCTGCATTCTATTTCACAATCTCTCTTCAAAGCAAAAAGATATTGTAACTCTGGGTGTATGCGTATTTGGCCTCAACAATAGGACTTAAAGACCCAATGTATGGATGTAAAGCAATGATATCATTCTAGAGACCAAAAGTCAAAAGCCTCTAATATTGTATAACAGTATGATTTTATGTAACCTCTGTCTTTCAGGCATCATATTTGGTCTGCTGCTGTATGTTTTTCTCATTTTGTGTGAAATATATGTTATGCCTTCCTTCACTTTAAATTAGAATTATAATTTCAAACTCTGGCATTCATTTGTATTCATTAGAAAAGCATACTTAACTATCTGAGAGGCTCTCCAAGCAATGTAATTAAATTCTTAGTATGTTTATATCATTCTTACGAAGTTGTAGATGACTATCTTCTTCATTTTTTATCTGGATCGTCTATAAAATCTGTTAGTACCATGTGTGGTTTTATTAAAAAAATATTTTACTATAATGCAGAGAGTACAACATAGAAAAATATGACATGTCTGACAGTACTCCAGACTGCAGACTCTGCTGGCTGGGTAAGATAAATCCATCTCAAAGCCTGCCGAACTATTATTTTTCTCTGAAAGTTCATATTCATGGGCTTCCACAATAAATATTTTGGAAACTATAACCTAGTTTCCAACTTCCCCTTTGTGGATAAAGTGGCTGGATAAGAGTTATAAAGGGTCTTGGAGGAAGTAGATATCTGGACCAATTTCAGTGGGGTTTCAGGCCAGGATACAGTACTGAGGTAGCATTGTTTATGCTTGCCATTGACCTTTGGCAGATTTGGAATGGAGGTGCTGCATCCATCCTCATGTGCCTAGATTTCTTGGCGATTTTCAGTACTGTTTACCAGTATCCTTATGGACTAGCTACACAGATTAGAAATGGGGCTACTGTGCTACAGTACTTCACCTCCATTCTGTTTAGCACACTGACAACCCCCCCCCCCAATCTCAGATATTTTCATCTTTGTTCTTGGGTGGGGTTGTACTTCCCCATTTGAGACTAAAATGCAGTTTGAGAATCCTCTAGGATTCAGAAGTAGTGCTCAAACAGTAAAAAGTAGGATATCAGTGACCATCTGAAGTTCCTCCTGATTGAGGAAAAGGTACAACTGGAACACAAGGTGAACTTGTGCAAAGGCCCTGAGGGCCTTTGCACAAGTTTACCTTGTGTTCCAGT
>JANHFO010008041.1:544972-555129 GCA_032468095.1 Pareas carinatus | reverse complement strand
GCTTCCCGGAAAATAAGGCATCCCCCAAAATAGTTTCGGGGAGGTCTTATTTTCGGGGGAGGTCTTATATTCCTCCAAGAGGCAAAAATGTAGGTAGGTCTTATTTTCGGAGAATGTCTTATTTTCGGGGAAATACAGTAATAGAAAATTCATATATATTACTTTTTCCAAATTTTTCTTGACCTGTCTGAGGACCCCCTGGCAACTTGCCATGGACAAGGCCTCCCCAGACCACAGATAGAAAACGTCTGGGTTAAACCATCGAGTTTTATCTTTTGAATATAACATTGATTATAGCTCCTTTGTTCCTTCAGCGAGCTAAGGCTGCTCTACAGGATCTTGCTTTGGGACAGCCAGTGATAAGCAAGCACAAGAATGGACGTTTTTATCAATGTGAAATAGTCAAGCTGACGAAGGAAACATTTTATGAGGTCAACTTTGATGATGGCTCCTTCAGTGATAACCTATATCCGGAAGATATCGTGGTATGCTTTGCAGTAAAAATATTCCACCAGAAAATATACAGTTCTCGGAAACATAAAGTCTCAGATTGCTGAAGTGGGTCAAATCTCTAAAGTATCCGGATAATACTTTTGAGTTGCGTAATGCAAAACGAAATATAACATAGATTATTTGACTCCTAAATTAGAAATCTCTTCCTTTTCTCCTTCCCTGTTCAGTACCTTTTAGAATCTTTCATTGGAGAAAAAAATAATTCCAGAGGAAGACTCTATTCTGTTGTCAAATCTTTACTTGTTTTATGTTCATACACAGATATCTACGGTATATAATAAATGAGTAATTGTAAAACAAGGATAGTTTTGTGCATCTTGTAATCTGTTCATGGTATGAATATTCAGATTATAAAATTAAGCTCATTGCAGCTTCCTCCTGATGTTAACAGAATTGCACTTAGTAAAAAACACTTTCCTTCTTTCCTCATTAATTGCCATGTACCAGCTCAATTGCCAAGCCACTCCAAGATCCATTATTTTAGGCAATGCTTATTCTGTTTGCTATTCAGTAGATGATTATATTTCTCAAACTTTCCCCAACATGGACAGAGTCGAGATTGCCTCCAGCTTGGTCCTCCACCTCCAGGAGAAGTTGTTCAAGTCAGATGGACAGATGGACAGGTGTATGGAGCTACGTTTGTGGCTTCTCATGTCATCCAGATGTACCAGGTGAATGAGCGGAATGGGATAGATCCTCTCATTTTCTTTCCTTTTAACTCTGTGGATTGTTAATTTTGGAGTTCTGATGATTATATTCTGGCTTGCAATGAGCAAGATAACATATGTTAATTAGCTATTTCAGGATACATTGATTGATATATTCCATTTATGTAATATTTATAATTAATTAACAAGTTAATTCTCATGTTTTGTAATTGTGGCTATATAAACTAGTTTCTAGATCCTCTCTTCTGTTATTAGCAGCTGATCTACTTTCTCCTTCATGATATAGAGCACATGAAATTGCATGCCAGTTGACTGGAATCCTGCTCTACAAAAACATTCTCTACAGAAATAGCTATTGATACTTATGTTCCTCTGACAGTCATCTGATTGTTCTGATTCTAGGTGGAGTTTGAAGATGGATCCCAACTTATGGCAAAAAGGGATGATGTATATACACTTGATGAAGAACTTCCTAAAAGAGTCAAGTCAAGGCTGGTAAGTCAAACTGATAGATTTCGATTCATGAAATTCTTCCCACACAAGAGAGTATTCAGTTCCCACATAGAGAGCTGATCTTTGAAATCTAGACATTCCTTCTGTCACTGGAACTGGTCCAGATGCTTCAAAGGTATAATAAAATGATTAAACTAAAGGTTCCAACAATCATTTCAAAGGAAAGGAACTTCCGGTGAACAGCATGGCAATGAGGCAGCAGGTTTGGGAGACTCCTGAGTTGAACCGCCTGACGGCAGGTAGACCAGTTCAGTTCCATGCCTGGAGCCGAACCTCAGTTGCCCTGGAGAGGCAACGAAGGAAGAAGATGTTCCGCAGCTCCAGGGGAAGTGGCGATCACCCTGGGACTGGGAAGGGACTCCTCAAAAGGTCTGCCTGGCTGTGCTGCAGGCTTGCAGCATTCAGCTGCAGATGAGCCAGAAGCAATAATAGAAGTGGCTTGGAAACAAGCTGCAAAAAAGCTATCAGTCAACATCTAGCCAGCTGGGTGAGTTTAAAATCCTATACCAAAAGACTATGTTACCTGCTTAAAAGAAATTTTTACAAAGTTAACACTCGAAAGAGAAGAAAAAATGGCGACCAAAAACAGAAGAGATTAATTATAAAAAAAAGCCTTGGATTGAAATAAATAAAATATCTAGAGATTAAATGATTTTTTATCCATGCTAAAATTTAAAAGTTACTTCTTTCATAATACAAAGTAATAAAATTTGTAAGACTTTACTGGATTTACTTTCCTTTAAAAGAAAAAGAACTTGTGGGGTAAGTGAAAGTGGAAAGTGAAAGCTGATTGACTTGATTGCAGCTGTGCTTTGTTTATTCTACTGAGATTTATAAAGAAACGAAACTCCAGGACTTGTTGTTAAGTAAAATCTAAAGAGGGGAAGCTCTAAAAATGTCCACAAATATTAAAACGTAGGAATGAAATGATGATGACACTTATAGATGGATTTATAGAAATGTGTATGAAAAACACAAATAAACAAAAGATAAATTATTCCTGTATGAACAACAGCTATATTGATAAACTGGAAGCAATAGAAAGAAAACAAGTTTCTGGAAAGATGATTACACCGAAGGAAAAAAAAATTAAACTACAATTCAAAAGACAAAAGAAGGTTCAAAGGAAGCTGTAAGATTTTTAAAGAGAGAGCATCAGTCACCCCCACGAAAAATACAAGAAGCAAGAAAGAAAAACCAATCCACAAAACAGCCTTAAAAATGTAAGATATAAATGGAAGAAACCTAAGAAAACCTGGAAGAAAATGAGCAGAGAGAAATAAAATAATTTCAGAAATGTAGGCAAAAGCCAGACACAGATGTGGAAATTATGGAAAAAATTTGGACAGATAAAAAAATCATAAAATGAAGAACTGAATATGAAATTTAAAGTTTGTTTATTGAATCATTAAGTATTTGAATTAAAATGTTATATAGAATAGAATTTTATTATAAAAAATTCTGTTTGATATTTAATAGTGACATAATATTGGATAAAAAGAAGATAATGTTTAAATAACAAAATAGGGGAAGCTATATGAAATAAATGATACATTTATGAATATTGATACAATTTGAATGTTCTAAATGAATGGAATATGAAGAATTGAGTATGAAATTTAAAATTTTGTTTTGTTTAATGATTAAGTATATTAATTAAAATGCTATATAGAATAGAACTGTTTAAATTTTTTGATATTGAGTTGGCTCAATCTGAATTTTTTAACTGAATGTAATGTCAGTTTTAGAATTTTATTGTTAGTTTTAAGATATTAGATTAAGAATATTGAAATAATTTTTAAAAATCTGTCATGCCAAGATTGTAAACATTGAGAAATTGAAGGATATGTTGCAAGATAATGGGATGTTTAAGATTGAAATTTAAGATGAAAAGGCTTAAAAGAGATTTAAAGGTTGATGAAAAAATGATAATTTTGTTATATTGTAGTGATATGGAATTGGTAAATGTATTATGAAACATTGAAATTGGATAGATAAAAATATTTTAATTAAATGTAATTTTAATTCTAGAATTCTACCAGTAAATCAGGATAGGAGTTTAAATAACCATTTGTATAAAGTGAAAGATTGATAAGATAAGGAGGTGAAATTAAGGTTTTTAAGGATGTTAGACAAATATAATATTTATTTAAATGATTTAATATGTTTAACATTGTTAACCTGTTACTATTGTAACATGTTGTTTAGAATGTTTTATATAAACATCAAATTATTTGAAAGTCTATAGGAAAATGGACTTAAAATCCGTATAGATGGTTGGATGAGAGATGGAAGGAGTAAGTGTGAAATGGCAATAATGAATTTGATGAGTACTGATGATTTTTTTTTAAATGTATGTCCAGCAGACTGATGTTGATGGAAATATATAAGCACATTGTTTTTAGTTTTTCTATAAAAATAATAAAAATTTATACCAAAAAAAATCATTTCAAAGGAAAGGGAAAATAGATTTTCAGAGTACCGTTTGTTGAGCCCATTGTTGAACTCTGTACTTTGTAGTGGTAAATAGTAACTTGGAGCCTCATGAGTTGAAGTGGATCTGTAGTAAGTCTGCTCTAAATTGGATAATTAGTTTCCCAAAATCTAGCCTCTGTTGTTTTCCACTAAAATAATGAGATTTTTATTATCCATGAGAAAAATTGTGAAGAATCATTGTCCCTTATATCTCATAGTCCAGATTTCTCCATTGTTCTTTTAACATTTCTTGTCTTTATTTGATTTGCAGTCTGTTGCCTCTGACATGCGCTTCACAGAGATCTTCACAGAGAAAGAAGTCAAACAAGAGAGAAAAAGACAGAGGGTGATCAACTCGCGCTATCGTGAGGATTACATCGAGCCTGCACTGTACCGGGCCATTATGGAGTAGTAGCTTGCAGCAGGATTGCAGTGACCACTCCAAAATGCATCCTAGCTCTCCAGCACAGCAGAAGCCAAACAGACAGTTCTTCATATCCCACTTTTTTTAAAAAAAGAAATGAGATAAACTCATCTGACTCTGTAGCACTCTGAAGGTACGGATTTGATTTTCCTGGCAAACTCCAAGGCTATCATTTGGGAGCACATCTTTGAGTTCATGAAGCATTTGGTTCATACCAGCTCGATGTCTTCGCCGTTAGCTGTGAGTTTCTTCATTCACTACGAACCGGTCTTTGCCAGAAGGATAACTTTCCATTACCATCCAAGGAGGAGCCCAGACAGTCGAAGTGCTAAAAATGACTTTCCCCTTTTTTCCTGGATTAAATGTCTATTTCTGGTGAAAATACTGAGCTCATCCTGCCTGCACAAAGCTGGTGATGTTACTGGTGCTTGACAATGAATTCCTTTTTATATTTATAACCCTGTTTTTTGTCATGAGCACGCTTCTTTCTTTTTTTTAAGCATCACCTCTCTGAAAACAGAACTAAGTGAGCTGAAGAACGGACAGTGAAATTTATTAGCTCTCTTTATTCCCAATTTGAACCTTTGAAGCTTTTGTCCCTATTTTATATTCAGAGACTTATTTACTCATATGTTTAATTGTTTATAGTTTGTGCCTATGTAATAGGGAAAGGTTTTGAGCCATTCAGCGCTGTGCATTCCTCAGGCAAGAGAATCCTGGGAAATATCCTCGATTAAGGCAATAAGGACTAAAAGGTTTCCCATTCCTGTTTGGCTTGGAATGACCATAAATTGGGCCCGGGTTTGCAACAACATTACCTGGGGAAATTAGCATTCTTTCATCTAACTGGCAATGACCCCAAATTGTGGGATATTTGAATCCAGTTCAAATATTCATTAAATTATGTCAGAGGTCAGCATTATTGGTATTTCCGTTTGGAAGTTTTGCACTGTTTTTGCCCAAACCTATACAGGTCAGACTAATAGAAGGGCTCGTGTATATATAGATTTATCTTTTGTGGAACAGAGAAAAGGAAGCTGAAGGTACATTTTCAAGAGATATCTCATTTCTTGCTGTGCGGTCATTGAGAATAATTTTCATCCAGATATATTGCAAGAAAAAGTGCAAAGCTACATGTCCATTTTTAAACATTCCCTTGTGGTCTATGTCTATAGTATCTGGAACATGCCCATATCATCTAATCTTGGAAGATAAATTTGCCCATGTTTACTAAATGCTCCAGGGAACATACTAGTATTTCTTCCCTTTATTTATCTGTTTACTTGCTGCACAAAGTTCACACAACAGACTATGGCAACAATTGATATAGGTAGACCTATATCTACATTCGTTCATTTAACAGCAGTTCAGAGTTTTGACTTGAAAACTGTCCTCAAAGTTACAACTGTTGCACTACCCCCTCAGTCAGGTGATCACAACTCAGATGCTTGACAGTCAACTTGCAGGTGGAATGCAGTTGCAGCTTTTTGCAGCCATGGTAAAAATGGTTGTAAAATCAGGTCCAGTTGCATGACTATTCACTTTATGACCACACCAACTTATAATAGAAATTCCAGTCCTAATTGTGATTGTAAGTCGAGGACTACGTATAGAAGCAAAATTCTTCAAAGTTCAAGTGAACAAAATCTCAACGCCTTTTCTGCCTCTCTCTTCCTTTATTAATTAGAATCCTGAATGCATTTGAGTGAAATCTAAAAGTGGAGAGATGTACATTTCAGTATACAATATTGAACTCTTTTTTGTATTACTTTAGAATATAAATACACACACACACACACACATAGGATTAATTTTTGAAATATTTGCAGTTGGACACTGCCTCTCATTTTGGAATAAGATTGGTAATTATACAGTGCATAAGAATATCCTAATGCTCTCAGTTGCTGCCTTTTCAAGAGTGTCATATCTCCAGTCTCCTTTTGGATCTTGAATAGATGTCTCCCTAATATTTATTTAAATGGTTTGTGCCACCTAGCAGGATGGACAGCCTTTTCTTTTTGACCCTTGTATATTAAGCAAAAGTCATTCTGGGCAATGCATTCTCTAAATATTCTTTTGATTCCCTAGGAATGTTTTTAGTATGAAACAGAGATCCCCCCTCTCTTTTCGTATCTCTTAACCTGAAGGTTACTGCTGTCCCAGATATAATAGGCTTTTCTGTATCAGTATTAAAACTGAATCATGATGCCAAAGGTTCGTTCAACAGACATAGGGACTTTTTCTTAAGTTTTTCCCCCCTGCTTTTAGATTGAAAATAAAGTCTAGATACGTTTCAATGGATTTAAAAAATATTTTTGAACTATAACTTGAGCTGTTCAAAATCTTCCAGAATTTTTAAAAATGAATTCACATCATAATCAAATAGGTCTCAATATATCTTCAAATTAGTGTAATTCATTTGAAAATCTAGAAGATAATTTTACAGGATTTTTACAGAATTTTAATGTCTGCTTATAATTGAGCAGGCAATTAAGAACTCCTAAGAGTCCTTTTAATCATTGTCATATTTTATTCTTACAAATGTGTCTGTTGCTTTTATCCAGTCAAATAACAATTGTTTTATCTTAAATCAGTGTAATAAAATTATTGATTAATTTTATAAATTTGACACATAATTGGGATAAACTACTTCCTATTGATGGTTTAACAAGCTTTTGAAAATATATGCATCATTTTCTTAGTTTGTCCCCAGCATTTGATATATGCACACACCTCTGTATAAAGTTGCAGCAGGCTTTATATGTACAGAAAAGAACAAGATGAAATATCTGATCTAAACATGAACTATTATGATTCCTTGAAGACGGACTCCAATAATTTCTGACCTATTGGAAGTTATGCTGGTTTTAGGATTCCAGTGTGAGATGTATACAAGATAGGCAGCTTTATGTATTGTTTTTCTGATCTAGTAATATAATTTTGGACTAGACTCAACTGATTAAATCTGAAACACTTTAACATTGAAAGCCTGTGTGTCTTCAGTTATACTGCTGGGTTTCATTCAACATCTGTCCTCTGTTCTTTTTTTAAGAAGTTACATCTATTTAGTCTTAATAACTGGTATATGACCAGCTACCTACTCTGAGTTAGAAAATTATTCTAACTTTTCTTCAGTTATTCATTATCCTAGCTTTTATTTAGTTAAAATTAAAACAATACCATAAGTATTCATACTTAGGTGTGTATTTGGAAATTCATTAGATTAGGCCCACAGCTCCTGATCAAGGGAATAAAAATGGAAAGTGGGACTCATAAAAAAGAGTGTATGGAATGAAGATAAGCAAAATAAGAGAAACATCTCCACCTCTCCTTTTCTCCTTGTGGAATATAATGTGGCAAAATAAATTAGTAGCAAAATTCAAGAATTCATAGGTCTATATTTTTTAAAAAAAATTAATTTGTACATTATTACTATTTTATTACAGTTTGATACTATATATATAGGTCTAGGTATGTTCGGGTCTTTTCCCATGTAAGATTGAGAGTATCTTGGCGATGTTTCGGCGAGGTCCCACTCACCATCTTCAGGCTGGTGCTTTTGGCTTTGCTCTAGTGTGAGCAAAGTGTGATCGAAGTTGCCTTCTCTCCATAAATACTGGGGGGAGGGGGTTGGTGTGCCGGGCTGGTTGGCTGTGTTGTAATATCTTGATTGGTTGATGGAGTTGGTGTTGGTATATTAGGTTGTGTGATGGCTTTGTGAGTTTTGTTGTTGTGGTCTCATGGGTCCTTTGTTATGTAGTAATTTCTTTTCCATTAGGCTCCTGTGTTTTAATGGCTTGGGTAATGTGTTGTGTGATGGCTTTGCGAGTTCTATTGTTGAGATATCCTGGATCTTGTGTTGTCATCTCACAAGGCCATCACAGCCCATTATGCCAACACCAATTCCAACAATCAATCAAGAAGCTACAATATAGCCAACCAGCCCGATACACCAAACCCCTCCAACCAGTATTTATAGAGAGAAGGCAACTCCAATCACGCTTTGCTCACACCAGTGTGAAGCCAAAAGCACTAGCCTGAAGATGGCGAGGGGGACCTCGCCGAAACATCGCCAAGATACTCTCAATCTTACATGGGAAAAGACCCGAATACACCTAGACCTATATATATTTTGAATAACTGAAGAAAAGTTAGAATATATATAGTAGTTATCACAGATTACTTTTGTTTAAACAAATACAAAGTATGTAACAATTGTTTATGAACAAAATCATTGTCATTGGATCCTAAATTCCATTATAATATATGATTTTATGTATTTAAATGTAGAAAAGTTCTGACAAGACAACATATGATGTACCTAGTAAGGTGAGCCAATTAATGTATCTCAGACCCCCTTGGCATAGCATTCAAGAACAAATGACTGTTGTTAACAATGTGAACAATTTCAGCTTTGATTAAGGGTGAAATCTTATATTCCCTTAGTGGGAATATTAATTGCATCAAAATTAATGAAACTTTCTTCTGAGTTTCCATGTGTAAAATAGTATAGGAAGCTTTTGCAATTTCTTGGCTTTAATTAATGAACTCCAAGTATTTCTTGAAACTGCTGAATCTTGGAATTATTTTTCTGAGAGCACTTATAAGCAAAAAATAAGAATTTTTGGTCCCTTATTTGCCAATCCAAGTACCTGAGCATCCCCATGTATTACAAATCACCTTTCCCCCTTCAAGATTACTGATCAGTTCTTCAAAACAGTGTATGGAAGGTTTTTTAAACCAGGAAATTAAGTGTTTACAGGAGAAGGAGGTTGTGACTTTGCATCTAATATCTACAATATCCTTTGCAGACTTCTATTAAAACTGCATGTTAGTCATTAAAACAACATTTTCTTCTCAATACTGTTATTTATTCAGTGACCTAGTCTGCATATTTGTCAAACTTTATTTAAAGAAATTAAAAGTTTGACAAATATGCAGACTGAACCATTTATTTTGCTACAGGGATTGTTTGGACAGTGACTAAAACACTAGAAGGCTGCAAAGCTAGAAATCTTTAACATTTTGCCTTGGAACTATCTAATGCCAGCTACCCTGGCAGAGCCCCAATCTGGCCTGGAGGGAGACTAACACAGTAATAGTCTTGTACTTGGATTGTACTAGAGAAAAAGGAAGAAAGCCAGCAGGAACGTAGAGATGAAGAGGATTTGGGGTCTAGAGAAGAGATCATATTCACTGCAGCTGAGCTGACCTTCAATTTGTTTGTTTCTTAACATTTATTAACTGGATCTTGTTTCCAGATTCTTGGACATACACCAGAAAGTGGAAAGTGACTTAGTTTCTTAACGCTCCAATTCTTTAATCATTTTACCAGACATCATCATGACTTCGGACCAAACAAAACAATACAATATATGCCATTCATCTATACAAGCACTGTTAGATTTGCAGAGTATGTCATTTATTTATAAAGTCAGCCAGCTATCTTTTTCAGGACTGATATGATTTAACGCAGTGGTTCCCAAACTTTTTCGGCCGCCTTGGTGCTACAAACTCATCCTCTGTGCCCCCCCACCCCACCCCTATAACTAGCATTATTCGGA
>JANHFO010008041.1:461215-471818 GCA_032468095.1 Pareas carinatus | reverse complement strand
ATAGGCCTGAGATTTAACATTAAAAAGGGGAGCGATAAAAAATATTTCCCAAATTAAAAATTAAAAATTTAAAAGCAGGACGGTATGGCGTGGCTATCATAAGCTCGCTTGATGAACTAAATGGGTCTTCAGAGTACGGTGAAAAGGCGAAAGGTCCGAAGGTTCCTGTGCTTACTCAGAAAGCTCAGGCTGCCCAAGGAGTTGCTGATACAGTTCTACAAAGGTACCATTGAGTCTGTAATTTGCACCTCTATAACTGTCTGGTTTGGCACTGCAACCAAACAAGACAGGCACAGACTTCAATGGATAATTAGAACTGCATAAAAAATAATTGCAACAAAGCTACCCTCCATTGAAGACCTCTACACTGCATGAGTCAGAAAGAGGGATGAGAAAATAACTACAGACCCCTCACATCCTGGACATAAAATGTTTTAACTTCTTCCCTCTAGATGTCGCTATAGACTTCTTCCCTCTAGATGTCGCTATAGGGCACTGCAAGCCAAAACAACTAGACACAAGGACAGTTTCCCCCCACATGTCATCACTTTGCTAAACAACTAACTTCCACAACGCTGTTAAACTACCTAGTAGAACTGTATCACTGTTATCCTTCTCATCTTTCCTATTACCTATTCTCTTATTTGTATGACAATTAACTTTGTTGCTTGTACAATCTTTAGTAGTTGTTTTATTTAGTATCCTAGTATGACATGTAGATTGCTTATCTAGAATTCTATGACTGTTCTAATGCCTATCACAAGAATGTATCTTATGACATGATGAATGTGTTTTATTATGATGACCATAATTTATCACTTGTAGCTTATATGTACATTGAGAGCATATGCACCAGACAGAAGTTCCTTGTGTATCCAATCACTTGTCCAATAAAGAATTCTATTCTGTTCTGTTCTATTTACATGACAACTAAATGAGATTTTTTTTTTAATCTTATTCTTACATTTCCATGTTTTAATCATATTAATTGGGTTTTTTAGATTTTATGGTATGAGTTTAAACTTTATTGTATGATATCATGATTAATCACAGCAGATTGTAACATCCCCTGCTGATTTTGAAAATATTAGCCTGAGTTGTATCAAGCTTGTGGACTTGAGTAGGAATTTTTTAAATAAAAAGCTTGTGATAGAAGGCAATGGCAAAAACATTTCATATTTTTGTCAAAAAAATGTATGCCTGGATCTATGGGATTTCTAGGAGTAAAAATTGACATTTTCACAGAGCATTTTAAATGCTTCTAAAGGTCTCAAATCAATTCAGCAATGCTATATGATCATATTCAATATTTTTCCAATGTATTCCTTTATGTAATACCTGGCATTATGTGAAAGAAATTTGAATTAACAAGACAGAAGGGTTGTATTAGACATCAGTGAAATTTTAATGGACTTACTGTGTTTCCATTTGTTGAATTGAAATTGAACTAGTTTCTGGTCATGTTAGAATAGCTGTGGTAGAACAGCTTTTGTTTGACCTTTGTCTGAAAATAAGACTGACATTCTATGCTTTGTGAGACGAACCTCCAGGTGTAAGGGACCAGGCATGATAAATCACTTTTGCCTTTCTCTGAGCTTGAAGAAAGCACTTGCCATTATATACTAGTATGCAATTCTTAATTGGTGATGTTTCCAGCATACAACTGCCTTGGGAGAACATTTGCAATATAATTGCATTTTAATGTGACATCTTTGGTCTATGATAAGAGCATATTATTTTTAATAATTTTATTTTTCTTTTTTTGTCAGTTTTCTGGTTTTCCTTGTAAACCCAGAAACATTTGGATCTGCTGTCAACAAAAGCCTTTTTGGGTTTTTGGAATTTAAGTAAATCTATTTAGCGATATCTAGAGATTTTTTACTGTGCCTTCCTTGTTGCTTTGTTTTATTTGCACATTCATATAACATAATTGAGAGTCAGTGTGGTGTAGTGATTAAGCTGCTAGCTAGGATAAGGGAGATCCAAGTTCTCCTTGTAGAGTACACAAAAATGGTCTGAGTAATTAAGGATAGTCACTGTCTTTTGTCCCTAAACTGGGAAGTTGAAAACATCTAGCCATCAGCCCACAGTTGAACAGTGTGGGAGACCGCTGTGCATATACTTTAATAAAGAGACTTAAAATGAATAGATTAAGGTTGATAACAACAAAAATAACAACAGTATTACTGAGGACCACAGCAGCAGTTCTTACTGAGAACCGTGAGTGCCACTTTGTAGACTACAATTTCTCAGTCATAAAAGATTCCATTATATGCCCTGCAAGCCTTCTCTGATCTGACTGTAATAGCAGTTCCTTTTATAGATGGATATATGGTGGACAAGACAAATGATACAGAAGATCATATATCATAGTTATACCATTGGAGTTTCAAATTAATGTACTAATATATTAAGATATACAGAATCTATTCTGAATTATATTTCTTTGTTTATCTTTATATTCTTTGTCCTGAACTTTTTGCAACTTCCTGAATCTGATTTTTTTTCTTTAGTTCAGCTTCAGCAAATATTCTTCATAAGCATGAGATGACAGCTCTGTAGCTGTAAACCCTGTTAAGACTCCTGTTGCCTACACAGATTAACTCAACACCTCATCACTGAACTAGCAGCATTTGTTACGGCTATTTATTATTTTGGTTAAAATGAAAGTGCCAGCTTTTGTTACCCTTGTCAAAGTCTTAAATGTCTTTAAAAAGAAGTGACTGTGCAACCATTCATACGTTTTTCTTGATTTCTGTTCTCCCATTTCCAGCATAATAATTTGAGGGAATATTGAATTAATAGCGATGATCCCTTAATCATAAGAGCATTGTGTTCTTATTTGATGATTGTGGCAGAAGGAAAAGTAGCCAGTGTAAAATATTATCTTTCATTGGTTGATAAATTATTGAAAAATGAAATATTTACCAGATTCACAAAATGAATAAATAGAAGTGAACTGCAGTCTTAATTATTTTTTTAAATGTTGTTAAAAAATCCCTTGGGATAGTCAATTAGTATTTTGATGGTGATATTTTACAGCTCTATTTATCTAGATTTGCCAGGGTGGTCTTACTCAGCAAGTATATAAGCTTTTCAAGGTCAGAGTATAGAAATAAGCTCTCTGTCTCCCATATTAATTGGTTTTCTCAAAAATATGCAGGGACTTTCCCTTGCTCCCAGCTTAATTGGAATATAGTGTAATTTGTACTGTGAAAGATTAGGGAAAGTGCACCATTTTCACACTGCAGTCATATGCAAGGTGACATATTCCAAGAACCATTTAATATGATTATAAATAAAGTTATTGATGAGTGATGAGGTGGCCATATTTGCATATGATACCAAAAACGGGTAGTCCTTGACTTACAACAGTTCATTTAGTGACTGTTCAAAGTTACAGCAGCACTGAAAAAGTGACTTATGATCATTTTTCACACTTATGACCATTGTAGCATTCCCATGGTCACATGATTAAAATTTGTATGCTTAGATACTGACTCATATTTATAGTACCCTGTTTCCCTGAAAGTAAGACATCCCCCCAAAATAAGACCTACTTACAGTTTTGCCTCTCGCTGAAATATAAGGCATCCACCCGAAAATAAGACCACCCCCAAACATAAGGCCTCCCCGATAATAAGGCCCCCTAAAGCTACCATAACTCTGGACCGTAGCGGCGGGTGCCGCCGCGCAGCTCACTGTTGGCCACCGCGCAGCCGTAGCAGATAGGAAGTGCGAGGTCTCTTTTAATCAGAGAGCCCGCTCTGCCAACAGGACAAGCTGACACCTGCTGCTCGTTCTGCCCTGACCGAGTCTGGCTGACTCACAATTAGACAGTGAGTCGCGCGGGGCAGGAGTCGGGCACATTGTGTGTACCGTATTCTTCATGGAAAAATAAGACATCCCCTGAAAAGCGCATCTTTTGGAGCAAAAATTAATATAAGACACTGTCTTATTTTCGGGGAAACAGACTAGTTGCAGTGTCCCGGGTTCATGCGTTCTCCTTTTGCGATGCTGTGACAAGCAAAGTCAACAGGGCAGCCAGATTCACTTAAGAAATGTAGTACTAACTGAACATTCACAGCGATTCATTTAATAACTCTGACAAAAAGGTTCTAAAATGAGTCAAAACTCACTTAACAACTGTCTTTCTTAGCAACAGAAATTTTGAACTCGATGGTGGTCATAAGTCAAGGACTACCTGTATATGGGTAGTAAAATTTAAAATGAATTGCCAAATGGACCCAAAGGCGCCAACTTCACTGGGAATCCAGGGTTCCAAGTAGTAAATGCAGTTCAGTGTTAACAAGAGCAGGTTGATGAACATTGGCACAAATATACAATAAAAACCTAAGCTTGTAGCATTTGGAATCATGGTGAATGGCTTTATGAAAAAATGAAAACAAAGTTTAGTGTTCAACTGCTGTAACATAGGCAAATTCCTGCTTAGAGCTACTCGAAAAGGAATTGAAGATAAATCTGTCAAAATAATAATAAAGGGTAAAGATTCCCCCCGCACATGCATGCTAATCGAACCGACTCTAGGAGAGGTGCTCATCTCCACTTCTAAGCCAAAGACCCAGCGCTGTCCAAAGATGTGTCTGTGGTCATGTGGCTCGCATGACTGAATGTCTAAGGCACACAGAATGCTGTTACCTTCCCACCAAAGTGATCCTTATTTTTCTACTTGCATTTTTACATATATTCTAACTGCTAGGTTGGCAGAAGCTAGGACAAGTAACGAGAGCTCACTCTGTTACACAGCGCTAGGGATATGAACTGCCAACCTTCTGATCGACAAGCTCAGCGTCTTATCTGTTAAGCGACCACACTCCTTAATAGTAATAGACTTATGTAATTACTAGCTTTTGTACTTGTGCACTGCCACAGGTTTTGTATAATTCTGCATCCTTCCCACTCTCTCTTTCTCCTTCTTTCTGTCTCTCTCTTTCAGCCTGTCTCTCCCCCTCCCCCCTCTTTGTCAACCTCTATCTCCCTCCCCCTCTTTAACTCTTTCTCCTTCTTTCACACTCCACCTCTTTCTCTTCTCCCTCTCTTTCTCCTTGTTCTCTCTCGTCCCCTGTCTCAGCTTCTCCATCTCCCTCCCTCCCCGTTCCCCCTCTCTCTTTCTCCTTCTTTGCTTATCTCAGCTTCCTCGGTAAAAGATCAGCATAGCGCTTCCCCCAGCCAGCTGATTTAGCTTGAGCCGCAGGTTAACTGATGTTATTGCCGGTCCTCCATAGTGGTAAAGTTTTTTTCAGGCCAGAAAAGTCTGTCCTGAAAAAAACTTTAGCACTTTGGAGGACGGCCAAAGCGCTGCCCTCAGCCAGCTGATTTAACTCGGGCCGCCCCTCAGCTGATGTTATCAGTGGTCCTCCACAGTGGTAAAGTGGTTTTGAGGCTGGAAAAGGCTGTCCCAAAAAAATCCACGATAACACCACCGTCCAGCTGATATAGCAATCGCCGTGTGGGAGAGGCCAGGTGGGCTGGATCGCTGTGAGGGGGAGGCCAGCCGGTTGGGATCACCACGTGGGCAGCGGGCTGGATCACCATGTGGGGGAGGCCTGCGGGCTGGAACGTCACGTGGGTGAGTCCAGCAGGCAAGATCGCTGCGAGAGAGAGGCAAGCAAGGCTGGTAGGGGTCTTGCGGGGATAGAACTGGGGGGCTTAAGTTTAAAAGTAAGAAAAGCAGCCTACCATATTTCTGCTACTGCTACTGACTGCTAATGGTGATCTGAACAGGAAAACCCAAATCAAACAACAGGCTGTGAAAGCCCTCCAGTCGGGAGAAAGGAAACAAATAGTGTAGGATATCTTGTCCATTCACAACCCTCTACCCATTCTGAATTTAAATATGGCAATAAATCTTAAATAACTTGCCTAACACTTAATATTTCAAAAAATCTTTTCTTAGTGAGCGCCTAGATGCCAAAATGAATAAATCTACCAAATTTTAAGCTTGTAGCTTTAATAGTTTTAGAGATAGCGTGATGAGTCACACAATCAATCAGTGAGTGAGTGAATGACTGTTTTTGATGTTTTTAACTATAGATATGGAAAATCTTTTATATAAATTTCAGATCACTTCAATTTTGAAAAGAATTTTATAGATTTGGAAGAAAAGAGTGACCAAATTCTTGGTTATGATTTATCCTCATAAAATTTGGAGCACTTGGAGCCTGCTAAGTGATTGTACATATATACAGATAAAGTGATTGGTGTGTCTATGCCATATTTCAAGATTGCAATATAAGTTTTCAGTGTAAAAGTATTCAGACAAATGCATTCATCTAAACATTTATTTCTATGGGATGTTGTTAGTAGCAGTGTAGAGATTTCCTACTGGTCTTTTGCAAGAGGCTAATAAAATATTTATCTAAAGCAAATATTAGACTATGTGGATGTTCTACCACATGCCTATCAGGCTTTGTTTAGTCTGGAAGGCATATCATGAATCAGAAACTAAAAGAAAGTCTGTGCTTTTATTAGGTTTTTCACTGATGGTTGTGATTTAACTGAGAAATGTACACATAGCAAGTAGAAATTTTTTCTCAAATTCCAAATCATTATCTACTAAAAGTGAAATTTGATACAGACGTATTTTCTTCATTTTATGGCTTAATACTGGAAGCTTCCTGTATTTTTTCGTATATTCAATCAAGCTGATTAGATGACATTCTCAGAAAAAGATACCAATCATGGTTTAATGGATTTAAAATACAGTCTGCTTTGTTATGACAAAACTCCATGTTGTTGCTATAAGATGTATATTAGCATTTCATCTCACCTACCACCTACTCCTTAATTCTAACTTTATCTTGATTTGTGTGACATTAAATAGTGTTACGGAAAAATAGGCCTCTCATCAATTTTGACAGTTTGATAATAATTTACAATTTGATCTATAGCACCCTGTCCTCAGAACACACATGTTCCCTCTTGTCTATCCTGGATGATCTAGATAGTTCTCTTAGATTTCAGTTTTCCCTTTTTCATTTAAAAGTAGAAAAGTTTAGATGTCATGACTATGAATATAAAAGATTGTGAAATATATTTGAAATGTCAAAATGAAACATTGAAGTGCCCTCCAGAGTACTATCTAAAGCATCTAAATAATATTTTGCCTGCTTCACAAGAGAAATTCTCAGTGGGTTGTAATCATAACAATAAAATTTTCATCATACATAAGAACATAAACACAGAAACAATACCTTCTGGATCAGATTCCTGACCCAGCTAATGCAGCAGTCTTTTCTCAGAGTGGCCAACAGCTGGACAAGCAACTCTACCAGTCTCCCAACCAATGACTTTCAGAAGCAGTCCCACTACTATTAAAGCTAATGCATGACTTTTTCTGAGACCATTTTGAAGCCAGCAAAGTTGGTGGCCGGCACCGTATTTAAAATTGCAAAAATAAATAAATACCAGCACTTTGAATTGCAGGTGTAAGTAAAACAGATGTATTAAGATAATTTATTTCTTAATACCGGAAGCTTCCTGCATTTTTTCATACATTCAATCAAGCTGATTGGATGACATTCTCAGCAAAAGATACCAATCGTGGTTTGATGTATTTAAAATACAGAATAATAGAATTGGAAGGGACCTTGGAGGTCTTCTAGTCCAACCCCCTGCTCAGACAGGAAGCTGTTTCAGGCAAATGGTTGTACAGTCTCTTAAAAACTTCCACTGTTGGAACATTCACAACTTCTGGAGGCAAGTTGTTCTACTGGTTAATTGTTCTCACTGTCAGGAAATTTCTCCTCAGTTCTAGGTTTCCTGCTTCCCTCCTTGATTAGTTTCCATCCATTGTTTCTCGTCCTGCCTTCAGATGCTTTGGAGAATAGCTTGACTCCCTCTTCTTTGTGGCAACCCCTGAGATATTGCAACACTGCTATAATGTCACCTCTAGGCCTTCTTTTCATTAAACTAGACATACCCAAGTAAATAGATGCCAGTGGAATACCAATGTGATGTGTAGTGTGCTTGTGTTCAGATTCCCCTTTTAAGGAACAATCATTGCAATTCAGTATATCAGGAATTGTTTTCTAAAACTTAATGGCATCTAAGTACACTACATTCATCAGTTGTGTTCATCTGATGAATGTAGTGTACTTATATTGTAAAAGATCCCCAACCTTTTGGTCACCAGGGACTGGTTCCATGGAGAAACGTTATCCATGGCCAGAGGGGGTGTGGTTTTGTGTGCTGCCTGCATTCTGTGAATGAGACTTGGCTTGTTTGCGCGGACCGGTTGTTACGCTGCAGACCAGTGCCAGTCCACAGATTTGGAGTTGAGGACCCCTGGACTAGACAACCCATGATCTGTTGGGTCATTGATTCGGAGATATTTCCTTACTTAAATCGATAAAGGAGACTAAGTTTGATGTAGTTGTGAAGGCATCAGATGAAAAATTGGGAGATCGTGAGTTCTAGTATCTTCTTGGACATAAACCCAGCTAGGTTACTTTGGGCCAATCACTTTTTCACAGCCCTAGGAAGGAGGCAGTGGCAAACCACTCCTGAAACCTTGCCAAGAAAACTGCAGGGATGATAATGTGTGGCTATAAGCTGGAAATGAGGCCAATTGCATCTTCTGTATTTCAAATTTCAATATTTCTTACTATGATTTTTATGTAATTATCATATTGATTTGTTTATTCATGAAAAACATACATTACAAGGAATTGGTTTGTGTCAAGTTTTTCTTTACAAAGTGGGAAAAGAATCCAGTAGATTAAACTAAAAAGAGATGTTCTAAATTGCTGAATAACCAGACGAATGTGTTTTTTTAAGGAACAGTAATACAAAATTTCATTGCCCACTGTGTATATAATACTATACTAGCTTACATTGTCCTGTATTTCCTGTATATTCTTGATGGAAGTTGTGGTTGCATAATGAAAAATGCAAATGGTAGGCAATGGAGGAAATTTTGGTCTCCATTTATATGTATTTCTGAGTGTTAGGACAAAAATGGTATATTTTTATTTTGGATAAACTACACCTAACCAGGATCGATTTTAAAGCTTCTGGGCATTGTGAAATTCATATTCAAAACTCTAATAGAATAGTACTCAGACAAACTAAAGAATCCATTAGCTATAGCCTAGCAGGGTGGAAGTGAAGTTTAAAGGATGCTTGTGTCCCTACATCTACTTTCTGGTTAACTTTTAATTTAAATTTTCCCTGATGTTTCAACAGGAGAAAAAATTAGTTAGATCAGTGAAATTTCTGGTACAAGTTCCTAGCTGGGAAAAATTTTCTCCAGGGAAGATAATTTCCTTTAGTTTGTTCCACTCAGTTTCAGCTATGCACAATTTTAAAATTTGAGATTTCCAAACCTTGGAAAATGCTAGATGTGGCAGAGGACACCTATGTTTATTTTCTTCTTTCACAGCCACGCCTGCATGTATATGGTTGTAGAGAGGAAGGTCATAATACTCCAGTACCGAAAGTTTGCTAGTTAACATTTTCCATCTAATTTCTAGCTGCAAGTTCTAGTTCTAACAGTACAATCAGTTACTGTCATATATTTCCTTATGTCAGAGATGTAGAGAAGATAACCATTTGAGGATGAATATAACATAGATGTAGCAAGCTATTACTGCTAACCAATAATGATGGCATTCCCCCCCCAAAAAAACCCCATTATTTAGAATCTGCAGGATTTATATAGTGAAGAAAAGAGATCTTGTATGAATAAAAAAATAGAAATGGGAATATTTCATTGCTAAAGGAACATTCTTTCCACTATGCTGAATTGGTCCAAAAACCCAATGCTTTTCTTTTATCCTGGAGAATTAGGGAAAGTGATGACTTTGTGATGACTTTAAGTTATTCATGAATGTATGTGTGTAGCCTTGGTTCTTCTCACAAATCATAAGAGAGCCAGTGTAGTGATTTAAGGTACTGGCTTAGCAGGAATTCCAAGTCCCACCTTAGCCTGAAGCCAGCTGGAAATTTGGAACAGTTACAATCTCTCCCAGCTCAGCAAATCTCACAGGGGTGTTGTAAGGAACATTGGAGGAGGAAGTGATATCATGCATGTTTGCTGCCTTGGGTTACTTAAACAGTAATAAAGGTGGGATAGAAATCTAATAAACAAATAAATGTATACGCTTGGTTTGTCAATAGAAAAGCAGTCAGTTACTAATGTATCATAGATGCATCTGCTTTAATCAAATATTTATTAAATCATGAAATATATACTTTTGGGTGGGAGGAAAATGTTTCTCATTGTATAGATATTGCAGACTCTTCCCAGTAATAGTTGCAGTGAGTTGATCTGGTAGAAGTCCACAAGAAAATTGAGTTCTCCTCTTCAAGTATGTGTTGAGGACTTTGTCAGTTGAATGCTTCAGATCTGGTCTGTCTGTTCTGTCTTTGCAGCTCAAGTACTTTGGACAGCAACCTTAAGGGTGTCACAAAACTGTTGGGTGGGAAAAGGAAGATGGGAAATTTCCTTTGGATTGTGGTTTCGCTATTGTGGGGGCTTCATTGAGTGAGGGTGTTCTGCCACTCTCCTTAAAGGAAGCGGTGGTTAGACCCCTCCTCAAAAAGCCCTCCCTGGACCCGGCTGATTTAGGTAATTATCGTC
>JANHFO010008041.1:415175-426286 GCA_032468095.1 Pareas carinatus | reverse complement strand
AGTTTTATGATGTCTAGTCTGATGCTTTAACTACTACACAAAACTGGCTCTCTACTAGTTATGATAGCAAAATCTTAGGTGGAGCGATTCCGCCCTGCTGCCTGAATTGGAGCATTCCCGGCGTCCCGCGGAGCGATCTCCCACGCCTTTTGGGAGTATTCGCTCCATAAGACGCATACACTTTCCCCCCCTTTTGGGGGGGAAAAGTGTGTCTAATGGTGCGAAAAATACAGTATATTACATTCTAAGTGTCTTGTTATGGGAATATATTTAGCCCTGTGTATTCCAGAACTGGGAAAATCAAGAGCCATTTTTCACTGCTTTTTTTCTATGAATTTTTATATTTAGATCTTGACTTTAGGCTGACCTTGAAATTTGTGGTGTTCTGGGAAAGGGGTAAATATTAGAGAAAAAGCAAGCAATGACCACACAGAAAGCAAAGCCTTTCTCTATTTCTGAAGTGTAAGTGTAGAGAGTTTCTCCATGACATGTAAACATTTGTTTCTGTCCAACTTTCTATTCTATGTTTGAGGGAAATATCCTTATTTACCCTTCTGCCCTCACAAGTCACCATGATGTTTCTGACAAATTTGTACTCTTCTTTACTTTTAACATTATTTATTCCCATCCTTTTCTGTCTCTGTTTTCAGAATGCCAAAGAGCAACTGGCTGTTTATACAGGCATGGGGATTTGAGTAATTGAGCCCACCTATTGGTGAATAGTATGCTTAGGAATCCTTTTGTATTAATGTGTTGGGTGTTTTATTTATTTTTTATTTATTTAATATACATGCATTTTAATTATTTTTTGCTACCCAGAATCATATTGATAATACAAGCAGTCAAATAAATTGATATATGCAAAAATAAATATATCTGCTATGGGGATGGAAATGATGCTGGCGTTATCATTTGTTTTCAGTGTTCACATACCAATTAGTTTTACTGCATTCACAGCCTGAACACAGCTAACCAATATGATTTTTGTTCATCTCTTATTTCCTTTATTATATGATATGCCCTGTTTCTGTTTTTCAAGGGAGAATTGTTCAGCTAAGATCATTCTGTGAAGCATTTGCATCCACATCATATAATGAGAGCAAGCTCACAGTTAATGTATAAGATTAAGGAGCTCTTTGGCTAAGTCAAGAGACCCAATAACCTAGGGTGTATTAAAGGTCAGTTTTATTGTGACTTCAATATTCAATATTCTAGAATGGTACTCAAAGAAGACTTTTTTTACATGAATACTGATTGGAACTTCCCTAGAGAAAAGAGAATGTTCTAAAAATGTCACTCAAGGAGCTGAAGGAAAATAAATACAGCTCATTTAAGCAAGAATCTCTCTTCTTTTAATTATAATAAAACTTTTAGATGAAGTCATCATTGCACATAAATATTCACAGATGGATTTCATATTTCTTTAGAAATTCTTTTGATGTTTCTGAATGCCAAGTTTTTATAAACAGCCTGCATGCTCCTGATAAAAATTGTAAAGGGCTGTACATTTAGAGCTTGAGCTTGGGCAGAAAAATGGACTGAACCAGGGCAAAAGTGTAAGGCTTTCTTAAAGAGAGTTAGGAGTTGTGCAGGAATATCTGTTTGGAAATGATTTTGTTCTGTTCTAGATAGTACTGACATTCTTCTAAAGATTTAGTTTACAAACTTATTTCATGATTGAAAGAGTATTTTAGATCCATTGTTATAATTAGAGCACAGTAGCTCATATCAGCTATATCCTCAGTTTCTTAATTCTCATGTCCAGAAATGTATATAATCTTGCCACAAATTATCCACAGGTATGACCAATGCTGTTTCTGTCCCAAAACTGAGCTGAAACCTGATTGGAAGGGGTCTAGGTAATATGTTTCAATCAGGACCCTCTGAAGCTGCCAATCAACCACTTTCCTAAAAAGGGAAGGTGAGAGTCTGGATGGAAATTGTCCAGACAAGTGGAATCAAGAGATAGTTATTTTAAGGAGGGGGAAAACTAGAATTTTCGTAAAAGGTTCCAGAAATGTCTCCTCCTGCAGTGAGACATTTACTTATCACTGCCCAAACCCACCTGGCTGACACCATCCTGGAAGCTTCCATCAACCAGGAAGGGCAGGGTTTTAATTGACAGGTGGCTGCACTGACAGCATTGAGGACCCTGTACACTTCACCAAGTCTAGCGGGATTGAACTGTTCTCAGATAACCGAGTACGACCTTTCTCCAGGCATCTTGGATGTACCTGCAGCCTGCGTGGGCTCCCACTGGGAATGAATCTGTGTGACTTTGTCAGCTGTATGGAAAGCACTGCTTTTTGGTTCCTGATCTCATAGAATGGCTTCCCCTTTGAAGTCAAACTCACATATTTTTTAATTGCATTGTAGAAATAGTGGAAACAGAACTCTTTCATAAGGTATTTAGTAGTTTGTTTGCCGTAAGTTTATTATTTATTAATATTGTTTATTATTTCTTTGGTTGAATGATAGTTCTATTCAGCTCTGTGGTATTATTTATTATGTTTTGGTATTTTAAAATAGCTTAATTTATTATCATGTATATGAATGTTTCATTGTTTGTTGCAGTCTTGTAAACTAATGGGAAACCCTGAAAGATACAGCAGTATATAAATATAATAAATAAACATTTCATATCTAAAGTAGAAGCTCATAAAAACTCTAAGAATAATATTGGGGTCAAGTGTGGGACAAATAGTTTTCCTTGATTTTTCCTGCTCTAAATGTGATTAATTTTCCTAGTACCTCGTAAGGTTTGTTCCTGAAGCCCTCCATGTAAGGAATATTTTTGCTCTCTTTGAATGAATCCATAGCAGATAAAAAGTGTGTTTGTTTACCATACTAAGCTAAGCTAATTCTTCAAATGGAGCCTGTTGGAAGTTACAAGGCTGAAATTTTCTATTTTTATTGTATATTGTTGTGAAATGTTTTATATAAAAGACACTCTGTATAAACTGAGAGGGAGCTGACTCATTCTGCTTGCAGACCAGGCTTGGAACTTGTTGATCCCTAGAAGTGAGCGCTGAATCATTACATCTAGTAGGTGTTTATCCAATCTTCATATAAAAGCAGAGCAACAGCAGTATATCAGAGAAAGTAAGTGTGGGACTCTGAAAGATTATTTGTAGTGTCTTAGGAGTGATTGGCTTAAATTACTGCAGCAGGATGATCAAACAGTTTTGCCTGGAACTTCCTAGTGTCAGTAGCTGCATATGCTACATGTGGGTCTTCGTAGGTTGAAGGCTAAACTAAGATCCTATGAGTCATCACTCATCACATATTTGGAAATGATTCAAACCAAGTACCATCCATGTGAGTTGGGTCATCTGCGACGTAAATATGCTCATTGTTGTCTTTGCATTATTTACTTACTTACTGAATACCACTTAAATATACCACAGCTATGTATAACATCTTTGTTGTCAAGATGTCCCCATCACCCCTAATTCATTAATTATAAAAGCTGAAGTTGCTAAATCTGAGAAGGTTTAAAGGGATGATATAGCTGTTGAAAGTCTCTGGGTCACAAATAAGGAGCAGTGTTTATAATCATGACTTTATTTGCTCTGAAGAAATCATTTAGGATGCTAGGGTTGGATATATTTGTAATCATTGTTAAAGTGAGGCAAATCTGAATATGGAGAAGAGTAGAGTTTGTACTTCTGTCTTGCTTTTCTCTGCTTCTCTTTTTATCCTCGACTGTCTCTCTCACACATATGCACACACTTGCACATACAGTAGCTAGGTCCCATTGTACTTGTAAAGAGCTTTCTAAATATAATTCCACTCTTGACTTTTTGGAAATTTTAGTATCTAAAAGAAAAATATATTTCCCTGCACGTATCATCCTCCTGCTAGCCAATTGCTTGGAAGAAACAGTGCATTTTTTCACTTGTTCCAAAACTTGATGCCTTCAATTTTGCTCCTTAATTATAGCTATTAATAAGTGAAAATGAGCATGGTATTTGTAAGGAGGGCACAGGAAGTACGTAATACTGTCTTATTTGGCACAAAATGTGCTTTCAATTTATTTTAGACCACCAATAATTCCCCAGTCTCAGGGAGAAGTATTTCTCAAGTTCTGTTTCTGAAGGGTCGAAGGATTGAATCTGGTACATCAAACATGCAAAATAAGCATCATGCCCAGCCTCATATAGGCATTTAAATATGTCTCTATACTCAAATTTCACCTTGAAATATGCAATATGCCTCTAAATATTGAATATTTAAATTATATTTTACAAACAATGGGTCTAGCTTATTGTTGTAGACCAATATGTTCTCCAAACCAAATCAAATATTATTCTGTTAAGGAAACGTAATTTTCTATTAAGATTATTTTGAGACATAAAATTAAAAAATAATGTCACAACAAGCCAATATACAATTATTCTTAACTGAATTGGCTTTACCACTGAATTTGGTTCAAAAAAAGGACAAGTTACTGTCTACTCAATGTATTATTTCTGTATTTTTTTACTGATAAGAAAGGGGAAATATTTCTGGGATTTTCTATTCAGATACCAGTAATAGCTTGGCTTACTTTTGTGTGTTGGTATCTTGATTGAGGAAGAGGCCCAGCACCTGCTTTTCCTTGACATGTAGCTGCAGTGAATCCTGCTTATCATTTATAGAGATGACATGCATCTTCTACAATTCTGTAGGTTTTTTTAAAGTTCTTTAAAAAAACTTTTCTCCAGAGGTGCCTACCTGTGGCATAGAAGTGGGTATCAACACATCTTCAGGTGCATGTTGTTGTTCTTTGACTTGGTAGAGATAAGCTTCATCAAATGCAGCAGAGGCTAAATATACGTGTAGGATTAATAGTAATGCATACTGTGGTGACATTGAATAAAGTGGTGGTTGCAGTTATTTTCCTCCTTATTATAACAATGACTGCCCATGATTACAATACAAATAACTTCATTTGTAATGCGCTCCTAACTAAAACAGATTAAATATCTCTTTTTGTATTGTGTTTCAGTTCATAGTTCACAGAGAAGGATAGTTTATTATTCAAGTAAGTCCAGCTGGTGCATGTCTGAGAAAAATGTGAGGTGGTACTTCATAAAATACAGGTCGTCCGTACCACAGTTCATTTGTTCAAAGTTACAAAAAAAGTGACTTAGGACCGTTTTTCACACTTACAGCCATTGCCACATCTCCAAGGTCATGTGGTCAAAATTCAGATGATTGGCAACTGATTCATATTTATGATGGTTGCAGTGTAACCTAACAAGCAAAGTCAACAGGGAAGCCAGATTCACTTAACAGTATTACTAATTTAACAACTATAGTGATTCACTTAGCAACTGTGGCAAGAAAGGTCATTAAATGGGGCAAAACTCACTTCACAAATGATTCACTTAGCAACAGAAATTTTGAACTCAATTGTGGTTGTAAGTTGAGGACTACCTGTATTTTAAGTTGGCTATTCCTTTTCTTATTTCTTGTCGATGGGTTATAAATTAAGCCTAAGATGCAGATTCATTCAGCATTCACTTTGATCCTGAGGTTTTTATCCATCCCTCTTATGAATTTTGAAAAATCCTTGAAATGGGTTCATTTTCTAAAGTATTTTTTTCTTTCTCTACAGATAATCTAATCAAAACCATCTTGTCAGTAACAAAGAATTACCACCTTACTCCAACCCTTGACAGGTGAGTAGATTTGCTAGTCCTGGCCTGTGAGATATATGTATTGCTTCTGAATTAATAAAGATAAAGAAGAGTTCCTATTATAGCCCTTGATGTTGATAAAATAGATCTTTTTCTATAGCTGATGTAATGGCATTTGGGTATGACATTGGGAGAATGGACCCAGAGAGGTTGCCTAGAGAATGGTCAGATAAGAGACAACGTAGTCCACAACTGGACAGTAGGTGGGCATAATTTCTTGGGGTGTAAAGGAAATGAAAGGAACATTGTACTTTCAGACTTATGAGATTGTGTTAATGTTGTCTGACAATAAAGTAAAATTAATTGTTCTGGTCAGATTTCCTGACTGGTTTACTACTAAGCCTGACAGCTTTAGAGTTTGTGTTTTCTAATAGCAATTCAACCTGCTGATTGCATTCCTTTCAAAATAAAAACCCATATTCTTTCAAGCACTTTCTTTCAATGTATTATTTTAGATACATTAACTTGCCACTATCCCCCAACTATGAATTTGTAACGTTTTACAATATTTTATCTGAAGAACATAGAAAGTTTACCTTGTTCTCATTAACCAGCTCTCTAACAAACTAATAACCCCAAATCAAGGGCCAATTATGGGATTTGTTACTACAGACCTCTAGAACTGAGTTGGTGATCTTTGACTTCCATTTAGATCAGTGGCCCTCAACCTTTTGGGCACCAAGGACTGATTCCATGGATAAAGGTTTTTCCATGAAACGAAGGGGATGTGGTTTTGTGTGCTGCCTGCATCCCATGAATGGGGCTTGGCTTGTTTGTATGGCCTGGTTGCTGGCATGCCACAGACTGATGCTGGTCCACGGACCAGGGGTTGGGGACCCCTGATTTAGATTATATGCATTAAATATTTTTCCAAATGCTATATGCCCAGATTTCCTTGCAGCCTTCAATTCCATCTTGATCCTGCTGTTAAATTTTATGGAAATTACAGTCTGATACATCTGGCAGGTTGAAGAATGCTGTTTCCCATTTAATATCAAACATGTTTCAATTTCATAGTTGTAATAAGTCCTACTTTCATATGGCCAAACCGAACACTACATTCCCATCGCTCTCTGAAATTAAGTTTTTACTAAGTTTTTACACTTTTCTGTTCTTTTCATTAATCATTGTTCTGTCAGATTTTCTCTTCATCAGATGTTCCTCATTTTCTAAAGCGAATGTTCATGACTTATCTTGCATTGCCAAAGACACTAAAACACCAACATTCTGATTTGTGGAAAAAAATGTGAATAATCCACTGCATAACCAAACACTGGGATTAATTTACTGCAGCTGGAGCATATATATTTTTTTAGAATTTTTTAGAATTAGAATTTATTCATCAAGTGTGTCTGGACACACAAGGAATTTGTGTACATGCTCCATACTTGCATAAAGGCTACAATTGACAAACTGTGATTGCAATCATAAGGCTATAATTGACAAACAGTGATTACAATCATAAGATAAAAACATAATAATAAAGTACATTCATCGTGTCATGTACATACTAGGTGTAATCAACAAACCGCGATCCTAATACAATACATTCATAATAATAAAGTACATTCATCATGTCATCATGTTATAAAGTACAATTATCATGTCACAAAACATTTCATCATGTCTCTAGCCCCCATAGAAAGGGTCCACAACTTGGGTGTCCTCCTGGATGTTCGACTGTCCCTATCAGATCACGTGGCAGCCATTACCATGGGGGCCTTTTACCAGGTTCGCCTGGTGCGCCAGTTGCTCCCCTTTCTAGATCGCGACACCATGCGGACAGTCACTCAAGCACTCGTCACAGCTCGCCTCGAATATGGCAACACTCTCTACATGGGGCTCCCCTTGGGTCGCATCCGGAAGCTCCAACTAGTGCAGAATGCGGCCGTGCGGGGGGTTATGGGGGCTAGTGGCAGGACCCATGTTGCCCCCCTCCTGCATGAGCTGCATTGGTTGCCGGTGGGTCTCCAGATATTCTTCAAGGTGCTTGTTATGACCTTCAAAGCACTCCATGGCTTAGGACCTGGTTATTTACAGGACCGCATTCTGCCAGCAAATACTTCTCACCGACCGGTTCACTCCCACAGAGAGGGCCTCCTCAGGGTGCCGTCGGCCAAACAATGCCGGCTGGCAACCCCCAAGGGGAGAGCCTTCTCTGCGGAAGTTAGGGCTGGCTGAAACCTCCAGGATTACGAATTCCCGCTCTTTTCAGTCAGCTGTAAAGCACTTTGGGAGGGCTTGCACGGAGAATTCGGAGCCCTGGAAACAGCTCAGCCACACGTGCCTCGCTGCTCTCCTGCATGAAGTTATTTTGCATGAGGTAAGGAGCGCCTGGGGATAGCCGGGAGGAGGGAGCCAGGTGTTTTTCAGGGGTGGGGGTGGGCGATCTACCGTGTTTCCTGGAAAATAAGGCATCCCCCGAAAATAATATTTTTGGAGAGGTTTTATTTTTGGGGGATGCTTTATATTCTTCCGAGAGGCAAAAATGTAGCTAGGTCTTATTTTCGGGGAAACACGGTATAAGCATAAGATACATTAATAATCGTAAATGAAAGGGTATTTGATGTCATTGGATTGATTTCTTTTTTGGAAAAATAGTTTAGCCCGCTTAATGTCATTCGCTGGGATACAGTTTGGAGGAGCTAGTGTCTACCAAACTGACCTACGTCAAACTTGTTTTAAACTCCCTGGGACAAATGGGGAGGCTAGGGGAGAGTCGGATGGAGTGTTAAAACATAAACAAACAGAAGGAAGTATAGCTTATTTCATACATGGCAACTTAGTCCAGCTGGGAAGAGATGGTTCAAAACATTCTGTGAGTCTACCTTCCTGAACTCCTCAATAAATGAGGGCTGGAAATTCTTCCTGCTGCTTCTGAGATCATGCATTTAACCTGATCTAATATTAGAGACCTCCTGGAGTCTGTGTAATTCTTTCCTTCAGTCTTGCCCCGCAGTGTAGATCTATTAATTGATTGTTGTACAAACTGAGCACTATCTTCCAAGCTACTGCAGAGCTCTAAAAGTAGAGGTACACAACCTGAGACCACAAGATTCCCTGCAACCCCCATAAAACTGTTTCCTCCTTGTACTCTTCATATTGTGATCAAATTGTAGATTTTAGTCTGTTAGAGCAGGGGTCCCCAACCTCCGGGGCGTGGTCCACTACCAGGCTGTAAGCTGTTCAGAACTGGGCTGCTTGTGCGTGCAACCCCACTTGAACGAGCAGGATTCAAGCACAAGCCTGCATGTTCCCTTTGTGTGAGCGGTAGACGCGCTTGCCCATGGCTCACACAAATGGAGCTGCACGTGGGATGCGCTTGCCCACTTCTTGTAGAAATGTAGCTGCATGCCCTTGACCACCGCTCATGTGGAAGCATCCTCTCTCCCCTCCCACTGATCTGCAAAGCCAAAAAAGGTTGGGGAACTCTTTGTTAGAGGAAGAAGATGGTTAAATAAACAATTGAAGAGAATAACCAACTACACTATATTTAGTGTAGATTAAATCAATATTCTTGCTCCATAGCTTTTTTTTGGGAATTTGTGCCTTGGCAACTATACAAAATTCGGATGCATCCATTAGCCTGACAAAAAAGGTTCTGTGCATCTAACCCTTAAGGTAGTGACTATATAAATATATTAAAAGCTTTTTAAAGCAAGGTGCTCCTAAAATATATGTTCCAAATGCGTATGTTGTATAGCAAGTATTGCCATTACATGCCATTGTATTTTAAATGTGTGGGATTCAAATGACATTTGCCTCACTTCAGTTATGTTACAATTAATAGGGCAAAATTATGAAATCTTCTTGATCTCATTGCAATTAATGCACGATTAACTTCTCCTGGATTCAACCCATTGTCTTTCCAGAAAATTCTAAATATAGTTATTCCTAACATTGATTAGCTCTCTTTTATTACTGCCTTGTAAACCATTGCCCCACAGTTAATTGACTTTTTCAGAGAAATTCCAAAAGTTTGTTTATCTGAAATGAACCGCAGGCTGAAACATACACATGCTTTTCAGGGTAGGAGCAAATTCTCAGCAACTTTATTCTCTTAGAAGGAAGATTCTCTGCAAATGCTCGTGGTAAGTTAGAAACAGTAGGCAGTCCTTTGAATTGGTTTATGATCCCATTTGCAAAGAAACGAGAAACATCAATTTAACATAACTATGAATTGTTAACAAAGGGACTGGCAAGCAATTGGATACTTCAGTCAATTACATATGGCCTTTCATTATTAGCAGTCATTCCAGCACCATCCTGTAATGGAGGTTACAGTACATTAAATGCAAATTGTTGTCTGCATGTGTGGCTGACTTAACATTCCTCAATCAGTTTTATTATAATGCTGAAGGATATAAGCTAAATATAGCAAACAACTGCATTGTACTGAAAGAGTGTATAGTTTGTGAAGGATTAATTGGAAGTGGCAGAATTCCAAAGAGGATTTGAAAAGCTGTTCTATAGTACTTTGACTGCAATATCCAGCTATGGATAGCCAGAAATGCCAAACAGTATTTAAGCAACTGTGCTTAGGTAGACTTCACAAATGCCTGCCTCATTCTATCATAATTAACCTCACTGAATAAAACAGTCAAATCCAGGCTTTACAGATGTAAAACACTCCAAGCAACTTAAAGTCACCTTTCCAGGAACATTGAAAGGCAGGAAAAATCAAATTAGGAAAGAATGCTTGATCACAGCAGTCACTTGAGCATGTTTCACACATTTTGCAGCTGAACACAAACTCCAAAGGTTTTCCTTAAAATGAATATTTGAAGCATCTGTTTCTTAATTTCTTTTCACCGTCATACACAAAATACAGCCTTTTCTATTCTCTAATGTAAACAGAAATTAACATTTAGGCTGTCCCAAAGGGGATTTTTCAAAAGACAACTGGACTTTGTTATTCCTTGAAGATGTTTCACTTCTCATCCAAGAAGCTTCTTCAGTTCTGACTATTATATGGATGTATTTACTGGTTTTTAGGTAAATGTTTTATTATGTTCAATACTTATAGGTTGTTTTAATTATAAATGATCTAGAAATATTTCACAATAAGCGCATGTATTGTAATAAAATATATTCCAATATATAATAAATACTACTTGCAAAATTATATTTTACAAACTGCATGCTAGATTTCATTTCTACTAATATATCATACGTAACACATGACCAGACAGGAATTGAATCTGGAGTACTTGCAGCATAGTCCAGTATCCTTTTTTAATTTATAACTATGAATAAAAGTAGCCAATTGGTGACTCACAGTCTATATCCAAGTCATATCCAGGTTTTGCAATTACACTTTATTCAGCACCAGATGAGAAGTGGGTTCTTCTCTGTAGTAACGTAGAACTGAAGAGGCAGAGTCGCTCGTTGCTTTCAACAGGTTTATTCAGAATCACTACAGCAGGA
>JANHFO010008041.1:339293-350586 GCA_032468095.1 Pareas carinatus | reverse complement strand
CCTTTTATATTATTAAAATGGAAGTTCTCTGATCATTATTTTACAAATGTATCTTTTTAAAAAAATTCATATTAGTGGTCCCTGGGGTCCAAAAGGTTGGCGACCACTGGCATATGGTATGTGATACATGCACTGATGCTTTCCAAAGGTGAGCAGGTTGTGCTGGATAATGAATACATTGGCAACCTACCAGAATTAAAAAATGCTTTGTTGCCAACATCCTTTTGTTTTGGAAAGTAAACATCAAATGAGCTTCCTTCAACAATTCCTGTAGTTCGGCAATGGGCCTTAATGTGAACACTTCAATTTGTTCTGTTATTTCTAGACATCCAACAGGATTTGTTTTTCTTTTGCTCTAGTACATCAAAATCCAAGTGGAACTTGAGGCATCTTGTTGGTAAACTGCTTTGAAGTCACTCAGAAATAGCCATTCAGAGACTGTCGGCAGTTGACAAGTATGTTCTTCTTCATCCATTGTTTGACCTGTTTGCTGAATTACCTGTGGGAAAAAAATGAGGTTTTAGGTTCAGGTTCTAGGTACTATTTAACTTTCACAAAACCCACTCTAAACATTTCTCATTTATAAATGCAGTAAAGTATCCAGTTAATGACACAAATTAAAGCTACAGAACAAGGGTTTTCTGACATTGTCTTTGCATGTGTGAGCATGCCAAGTGTCAGCTTTTAGGAATGAACCTAAGGGGCTATTTAGATCTTTCTAGTCAGGTTTGCAGCAAACTCTTCAATGAATAGGCTCAGCTCTCTATGCATGTTGCTTTTCTCTCATATCTCCCCTGGTTCCAACTTTTTTTGTCAATTCAGTTTCAAATCTTGGATACTTGCCATAATGCAGATAAGTGAAATTGAGGCCTAGCAGCTTTGCCATAATATTAGAAGAAGGCATAGTGTTCTCACTCAAAGGTCTTGGAAAAGGAAAAGTGTCATTATCCAAAACATCTGAACTTATTGCTGGAAGCTGACTCGTGTATCGATTTACAAGATGTGGAAGCAGATGTCAGCAATGTGTTCATTTCTGTATGGCCAGGATTGAAAACGACAAATCTTTCTTTTCTCATTCCTGAACGGCAGATAAAAGAAATCTAATTGTGGTCCTACATGAAAGGTGAAAGGAAAAAAAATTAAATAGACCATATTTTACTGGTTGTTTTTGAAAATATATTACTTTCCTCGCATAGTCCCTGGCAGATTCCAAGAAAGAACCAAACAACTTAGAAAGGGTAGAAGTGCTTGTTTTTCAGAAAGTGGCTTTCTCTGTAGTTTTCCTCAAAAAAATATAAAGACATTCCAAGCTGTTAATGTGTCTCTCCAATAAAAAAGAATATAAAGAATATATGTAGCTCAGGGTCAAACTGTTGGGATCTTGATGCTCTCTGAAGGAATTTGGACTCTTCTGTATCCTTTTGTGAAAAGTCAGGTCTAGGAACTGTCACTCTTTGGGAAATAGTGACAAGGAACTCTTCCTGTGTGGGCAAAGAAAGCAGTGAGGGAAAAACTGGTTTTGTGTTGCCATCTTGTGGAAGTCTGAAAAAAAATATAAACCTTCTATAAACAAGATAGGATCCCAGATATCTGAGCTGACACGCCCCGAAGCCTCAGCCATAATATCATGGCTGAGGGATCTTGGGAGTGATTATTTAGGAGACTTACCACCTCTGCATTGTAGAAAAAGAAATCTTGCCCTGCTTGTCCAAGGTGTCTAAAATTAAATCAGGATGTGACACAAAGGTTTATCATTTTTTTGGTAGTGCCGCCTACTACCTCTGTGTGAACTCTCCGTCTCTCCATTCAGTTCTCCATAGAGTTGTTCTTTGTAATTGCAGGTCGGAAGGTGGTGTGAGAGCAGGTGGATTCCACATAACTTCCTAGTGTTGCATTCAACATGGCAGTGCTGATAGCATGGTACATTTTTAATAGGCAGCTGAAAAGGGTCTGATAGAAACAGTGCAAGCATAAAAAAATATCAGTGGGTATTGAGTGAATAAAAATAGCTGACAGTAAACACTAAAAGATTGGATTACAATACAGTTGGACACAAAAATGTGTTGAACAGTGATGAATCAGATTTATTTCTTTGATTGGCATATTTTTGTATGTATTTATATTTATCCCATTTCTGTATGCCCATTGCAGAGTAAAAAAAATAGACCTCTGCTCTGAAGAGCTTAAAACAATTAAATTGCTATGAGTTCAAGGTCTGTACCAGATTTGGTTTTTCAAAAGTGGGTGATTCAAGGCCTATTTTGTTGAAGTATCAGGAGTTTTAGTGGGTGAAATGAATTATTTAAATATTCAGGAATCCCATTTTGCAATTAAAAATTCTCCAAATGAAAAAGGTCATCTTCTTTAGGCATTCTGAGAATGATAAAAGGAACCACTGATGATGTTGCTCTCAGATTCCATTCTTTGCACCCCTACTTTATAATCCAAAATTGATGTAGATGAAACTTCAAAGGTAGATAGAACTTTTTTAAGGAAAGTGAACTGCTAAGATCATCCAAGCGACAGTATTTTCCCATGCGGAAAATGAGCGTATTCTATTACAAGACTACGTGTAGCACTTTTAAATATACAAATATGTATAGGTATTCTGTCACGAGAGTTAACCTGACAGGTTCTTCAGAGATTACTGTTCTTCAATACATGGAGGATCTATGATTATTTCACAGAATATTTTTGAATGCAGCTGGGAATAACATAATATAATGAATGATAATATTTGTATTCTGTTGCAACATTTGTGTTTAATTTGGGTATTGCTATTCTTAGCTAATGTTAGAGGATTTGCTTTTTAAAAATTTACTGGCAGTTACAGATACATTGAAATGAAACCGTGGACATATCCATATAACATTCTATGTAGCAGACCAATTGCAAGGAGACTTAATAAAAAAATTGCCAGGCCACTCACAAGCAAAAATGTATCTTGCTAGGCGCTTCTTCAGCACCTTTGTTTAATTGAATTGATACATATATTGAAAGAATGTTGTAGTCCAGGAAGGTCGTCTTATAGAGGTAGAGCAAGCAGAGGCCATAACAGGACCAGAAGCTTGCAAGAGTGAAAACTAGTCTTCACATTCGGAGAAATGGATCTAGGTTCCTGAGTTGTGTCTTTGTATTTTAGGTAGGATGGAGTGGAGAGTTGACGGGCCAAGGCACAGATTATACAGACCTCCCTCTGCCTGCAGGAGTTTGCCTGTCCAACAAGCACGATTCAGGGTGAGTTAGTCAATGCCAAGGAATACTCCTGACATCAGGGCAATAGTTCCAAAAACAGTGGAAAGTTACAGAGGTTTTGTTTATGAAAGACATCAATTCAACTTATGAAAGATTGAAGAATTTCTTCCTTCTTGCACTTCACTTTGGTTTTCAGTATATTGGGCCAGCTGTTTTGGTTTCTTTGGTTAACTTAATGCTCCATTTCTGCATGACAAAGCTCCGAATTTCACGGTTGAAATTGCAATTTTTAGTATAAATATCATTTTTATATAGTCCAAAATATATATCCTGCCACATACTGATTTGTATGATGAATTCAGATGGGCCTCTGCATTTGTGTGATGAATTTGCATGGTTTCTCACTGGATATGCTCAAAGTGAAAAAGATTCTTTTTCATTCTGATGTTTACCTATGATCAGTCTACATATATTTTATACCATGGAAGGAATGTATTTACCATATTTCAATTCTCTACTTCCATAATCATAAGATTCTCAACAATATAACAAACATAAAGCATCCATGTTAAGAAATAAAATATTCACGGTGCAAAAGGAATAGTTAAAATTCAAAGACAACCAACAAGGCAGGCTATAAATGGAACAACACACAAAAAGCAAATTCAAAACATGGTATCATCTTAACTAAGTTTTTTTTAAAAAAAGCTCCAGAAGAGCTTTGTCATAACTTGATTCTGTAATGCCATCAATATTAGAGCAAGTCAAACTTGCAAAAAAAGTTGTTCCATACCATGGGGGCCAGGATGGGTAACTATCTATTCATGGCCTTAGGCTGCTGACCAACTTCACCTAAATAGGACATAACAAGCAATTTCTCTTGGAATGTGCATGCCAAGGTTTTATTTTAGCTGAAGGAGGTAGTTCTAAAGGTATCTTAATGGCAAGCCATATAAAGTTTATTGGTCAAAACCAGGATTTCAAACTGTACCTAAATACCTGTTGGGAGCCAATGCAAGGTCTGCATCATAGATGTTATATCCTTCTGGCAACTAGTGCCAAATAAAAAGCAAGCTGCAGGATTTTGTACCAATTGCATTTGCAAAGTGGTCTTTAAAGATAACCCTTTGTAGAGTGCACTTGCAGTAGTGATCACAGTATGATTTATTGTTGCAAGAGCATCCCAGTTCACATACGGCCATAGCTACTGAACCAGCGGAGATGGACAAAGGCCATCCTGATCACAGCCATCATGATGCCATGTGGGAGGATCATCATATGTAAAATTAGCCCTGCATTTAGCAAACCTTGTTTTTTTATCTTCCACTTTATTTGTATCCTAATCAGTATATTTACTGTTATATATATGTCATCCTGTCTTATCTTAGGAGCAGGGTTTGTGGGGTACCATAACTATGCTATCACTGTTTGCTGGGACAATCATGGCAAGTTCAGAGATATTGGGAGCAGCTTCGGGAAGCATGGGCTCTGTCAGCTCTGCCTCTATGGAGGAAAACAGCATGGAAACACCATCTCTGGCTGTGAGGAACAACTGGCATGGTAGGGACCAGGAATTTTTCTAGGGGAAGTGGCTTGAGGAGGAGGGTTTGAATTTTTGATCAAAGCCGTTTGGATTTATGACACTTCCTTTCTCCCAGATGATCATACAGGTTGAAGAATGTACTTTCTTCAGGATTTATGCCATTTTCTTTTCCTTAAGAACACCCATCCTGCATTTTCTTTTCCCCTTGGGAGGAAGAATTAAAAACCCTTCTCTCTTTTTCTTCCAGGGGAAAACATGCAAGACCTGAGCACACCAGAACTTCGCAGGGCTGAGCGTTCCCCATCAAGGTCAAGAGGTGCCATGAGAGGCTCCAGAAGGCGTGAAGATGCTAATTCTAACCGCAATTGTCGCTTACAGACTCGCAGAATCCATGTGCGGGATCTGGGGCTTGGCTATGATTCCGATGAGATGATCATATTCAAGTTTTGCAGCGGGACATGCGCGTTTGCCCGTACTGAGTATCACCTAGCCATGAGTAACCTCGTACAGCGAGGTTACATTGGGGTTAAGCGTGAGAATTATGTTTCTCAACCCTGCTGCAGACCTACCCAGTTGGAGAACCTCTCTTTCCTGGATACACACAGTGTCTGGCAGAATCTGCCAAACACTACAGCAGTTGAATGTGGGTGTCTGGGCTAAGTATGCCATCTGTTCAGAGCTCATGGGGGTCTCTGAGTTGATATACCATTGTTCATGCTACAGAGAAATAATAAGAGATAGACATAAAGAGATCATAGACAGCCAATTTGGTCTAGCGGTTAAGGCACCAGGCTAGAAAGTGGGAAACTGAATTCAAGTCCTGCCTTAGCCATGAAAGCCAGCTGGGTGACCTTGGGCCAGTCACTCTCTCATAGCCCAACTCACCTTATGGGATTGCTACTGTCATCAATGATGTTAGTTATACAGTCATGTGAAAAAGAAAGCACACAATCTTTAGAGTTCTGTGATTTTATGCATCAGGACATAGTAAAAATCATCTGATCTTTAGCAGTTCTTCAAAGTAGGCAAATACAGCTTCAGATGAACAACCCATGACACATTACACCATGCCATTATTTTCTTTTACAAAAAGCCAAAATGGAGAAGCCATGTGTGAGAAACTAAGTACACCTTATGTCTTTAGAATACTTCGGTATACAGAAGAGTTCATAGTTGACTCAATGACTGCAAGGTGCCCAGGTCCTGTGGCTGCAAGACAAGCCCAGAGCATCACCCCGTGCTTGAGATGTTTGTGCTCATATACTGTGTTTAGTTTTTGCCAAACATGGCACTGTGCATTATGGCCAAACATCTCCATTGTGGTCTCATCTGTTCAAAGGGCAGTGTTCCAGAAGTTTTGTGATTTGTTCAGATGCAACTTTACAAACCTAAGTCATGCTCTTTTTACAGACACGATGCTTTCTCCCGGCAACCTTTCCTGACAAACCATACTTGTTCAGGTTCTTTTCTAATTGTACTGCCACGAACATTAACTTTTAACATTCTAACTGAGGCTTGTAGTGTCTGAGATTTAACTCTTACATTTGTTGCTATTTCTCTGAGCATTGCATGGTCTGACCTTGGAGGGTGAATTTGCTGAGCATTCCCTTCTGAGAAGATTGGTAACTGTCTTGAATATCTTCCACTTACAAATAATCTTCCTCACTGTAGAATGATGGACTTCAAATTGTTTAGAAATGGCCTTATAACTTCCCAGCTTGATGGCCAGCAACAACTGCTTCTCTAAGATCATTGCTGACATCTTTCCTTTTTGGCATTGTATTAACACAAAATTCAATGCTGGAAACCAGCAAACTTGTAAAACTTTGATTTTTATAGAAGTACTCACATTTGCGGATGATCAATTGATCAAGGACATTTGATTAGCAGCACCTGGCTGCAACTTAGCCTCTGAAAGCAGTAAGAGTATACCGTACTTAGTTCCCCCCCCCCACATGGCTTCTCCATTTTGTAAAATAAATGATGACATGGTATAATATACCATGCATTGTTGGTCATCTAAGGTTGCATTTACCTACTTTTAAGAATTGCTAAGAACCAGATGAGTTTTGTTATGTCCTGATACTTAAAACCATATAGGGTGTACTTTCTTTTTCACATGACTCTAGAATGGGACATTCCTCCTTTAAAGATTAGTCTGTCAACAGTGTTGTTAATCTTCTTACCTATCAAGCCTTTTTTTCCCCCACTGAAGAAAAAGCATTGGAAATCCTCACACCTTATTCAAGAGTTATTAGGTGTGGCATTTAGCCTGAGATACTTGTGATACTAACGGATCTTCTTCCAGGCAGCTGAAAGAAGGCTGTTCAATACTAGGCCATGTCATCTTCTGCAAGGCACATGTTCTCTCCCCAGTTTTTACTTGAGCCCACCATCTGCCTTTTCTGTAGAAACATGTTCTGACTACATCTAGGAGCAATTGTAGATAAGCATGAAGGACAATTTCACAAGCCTATTTGGAGCCCTGAAGATTCAGTGATTGCTCCAACCTTGTGACCTGTGCTAGAATAATCAGTGCGCTGGTTGAGGATTGAATAACGTTGTGGTTTGTTTGGGAGAAGTTCGATTATTACAACCTTAAGCCTCATTGGAGATTTTTTCCTGTGAGAACCCATCCTTATCAGAAAAGGTATGGATGTACTAAAGGGCAAATTTGATGTGTTTCTCAGAGCTACTAGATCTGGATTAAGGAAGGTTTATGCCATTCTAGTAGTTATCAGGAATTTTGCAAGCCAGATCCGGAAGCACAGGTAGAAAATGGGCTTGGTATAAAGCCAATGATGGCAGTGACATACCTGTGTGCACCACACACAGACACACTAGCAATGGTTTGAAGTTCTGGTTCAACCATTATTTAGTACCAGCAGAGTGGGAACCCACCTGCCTTAGACATGGCATTTTCTAAACCTATTTAGAAAGTTTAAATTTTCTAATCCAACTTATTTATTCTATAAGTTATTTATTTATTTGTACCCCACTCACTTCCTGGTGGCAACCTATTTATAAAGCTGAGAACGGGTCTGGAATACATTAGAAACTGATGCTATGCCCTGGCCTGGGACCAGCAATTCCTATCTCCCCCTCACCCGGGCTGCGCCTTTCCCCACTTGGCCTTTACAAGGGCATTTCCTATTCCTTCTTTCCTGATTTTGTATTCTTTGTCCTCTATTTGCATTGGAATAAACTCTATTTTTGTACAACAACAACTTCCTGTAGCAATAAAGCCTGTGAAGGCAATGCAAATTTGGCTTATGTGTATGCTTATATGGGAGGGAACTAAAGAACAACAAGAAATCCCAATTATTAAATATAGTTCTGCAATTTATAGGAGTCAAACTTTGCTTAAGGCATCAAATAAAGCATTATAAAGCATTGTCAAATACTGTAGCTCTAGATATCTTTCACGAATGAAGGTGAATATAAATGTGCCAGGATAGTGATGCAGGATCCAATCCGAGTCAGTCAGCGAAATCAGAGATTTTGTCTTCTGAGCTTTTGGACTCAGTCTGAAGCTCATCCCCAAGGAACTTCTCTGTGCGCTCCAGGCTGTTCTAAATAAATATATGGTGGCTGTTGTGTGTAACTTTTTAGGTGTAGATTGGGGTGTTGTTTCTCTGAAATGTTTAAAATATATTATTTGTACATTTTAATAATGTACTAGTTTCATGGCCCCTAATTTCTAAATTTGACTATAACACCTACCGCATCCAATCACTATTTTGTCTGGATGAAAGGTATTGTAGTTAAATATACTTGTAGAAAAAAAGTTTGAAATTTATTTTTTCCCCCTCATATATGAGAGAAAGAGGAAAAGGCTCACTTTAGGCCAGAGGCCTCCAAGCTTTTCGGCACCAGGGACCGGCTCCATGGGAAAAGGTTTTTTCGTGAACCATAGGGCTTGTGGTTTTGCATGCTGCCTACATCTTGTGAATGGGGCTTGGCTTGTTTGTTTGGTCCAGTTGCTGATATGCTGCTGCCTGGTGCTGATCCATGGACCCAAGGGTTAAGGACCCCTGCTTTAAGCTGTATCAATCTTGCCAAAAATACTGCAGGAATGAGCCCAGGCAGTCACTAGAAGTCAACATTGATTCAAAGGAACCCATCCCCCTGAAAAAGATGGCATACAATAACAATACACACATTTACAATTTCCCTTTTTCTTCCTACACCCTTTCAGGACATTAAGAAAGCACAATTTTTATTGATGTTCCTTCATTTTTCAGATTTAAAAGGCTTTCCTTCTTGGTCCAAGACAGGGCTGGTCAGAAGAGAGTTAATTCCTTCAGGAAACCATCTTCATCACACCAGTGCTTTGAATTTGGCCATGTGATTATTGGTTAAAAGTCAGGACTACTAGTGCAATATTCCTAATGCTTAGGGAGGCAGCTATGTCAGTTTGCTACAGCCAAAAAACTACTTTTGGTACACTAAAAACTTACATTTATTAGGCATACTGTACCATATCTGGGCTGAAGAAAATCCAGACAGCTGCTAGATGGCGGAAAGAATTCATTTTCTGTACAGGTAGTACTCGACTTACAACACTTCATTTAGTGACCATTCAAAGTGACAATGGCTCTGAAAAAAGTGACTTATGACTATTTTTCACACTTATGACTCTAGTAGTAGCCCCATGAACATGTGATAAAAATTCAGATGCTTGGCAACTGGTTCATACCTATGACCGCAGCTGTGTCCCAAGGTCACATGGTCCCCTTTTGCCAGATTCAGTTAACGGCTGTGCTACTCACTTAACAATTGCAGTGAGTCGCTTAATAACTATAATTTTAATTGTGGTTATAATTTTAATTACTCCCCCTTTTTTAAATTCAGGTTTAATATAATTTTTAAATTGTTCTTAATCTGTATTTTGTATTTTTTCTTGTATTTTAACGATGCCTGTAAGCCACCCTGAGTCCCCTTTGGGAGAAGGGCAGGGTATAAGTATTAATAATAAATAAATAAAATAATAAATAAATAAACTGTGGCAAGAAAGGTGGTAAAATGGGGCAAAACTCACTTAACAAATGTCTCACATAACAACAGAATTTTTGGGCTCAATTGTGATCATAAGTCGAGGATCACCTGTATTACTCTGCTGTCACATAGTGATTGTCTAAATTCTGAAGTCCAGAGATGCTGGCCTTATCATTGTGGCTTTGATTTTGTCGGATCCTGACAGCTGCCTACTTTTCTTGTTAAACCTTAAGCCTTGGTGATCAGGTCTCATCCATCTGACTGTTAATGAAAGGCATAATTCATAAATAAGGAACTAATGTGCAGCTTCATACAGAAAAGCCAGTGATGTTTCAAGGGCTTACATATACTTATTGTATATAAAGCTGCCAGTCGAATGCTTGTTCATACTTTCACCATGTCATTTGCTAGCTTGTAGCCAATATAGCTGCATGTAGTTTAAACAGCATTTATATTGTAAATGATTGTAGAGTAAGGTTGTATCATCTACATTTACATATAATAGTTAATCCTAATAATTATCTATCAAACCGAGTGTTAATGTAAATGCTATTCTTTATACCCACACACATAAAAAACACCTTACTTGTTTGGTTTAACTCATTGGTTAGACTATGCTTTAAATGTTTAGGATATCGCAATAACTGAAAAGACTACTTTTCTTTTTGTGGATCTGTACAGATAGTCCTTGACTTACAACAATTGGGACTAAGCAAGGCAATGGTTGAGTGAATTGTGACTGGTTTTACCACCTTTTTGCCATGGTGGTTAAACAATCACTGCAGTCGTTAGGTGAGTCATGCAGTTCTTAAGCAAATCCAGCTTCTTTCATTGATTTTGTCCGAAGCCAGCTGAGAAGGTCGCAAATGATAATCATGTGACCCCAGGAGATGCAGCCTGCAGCCCATTGTAAATACATGTCAGGTGCCAAGCACCAAAATTTCAGTCATGCGACTAGGGATGCTGCAATGGTCATAAATGTGAAGACTGGTTGTAAATCACTTTTTCATGCCATTGTAACTTTGAATGATTGTTAAATGAATAGCTGTAAGCCAAGGACTACCTCTAGTTATTTTATATTTACATGTATTAATTTATAATCTCTACAATGACCAACCCTCTTAAAAGAACCAAATCAAGCCATCATTGCAAAAGATGATATACAATAATTTTAGTCCAAGGATACACATTAATCACACCTTACAACAACAGATTTACTTTTAATTTTTTATTATAGTATTTTTCCATCCTCTCTGAAAGGATGAAAAAAAGTCCAGAACAATTTCATTGGCTTAGAGAGGTGGTTTTCTTTTATCTGCAGGTGAATCTCATACAAGGAGAAATGCAGTCCTTGTGCCTTCCATATAAATTAAAGGTAAGGAACCAAATGAAATGTGCTCCTTTATACTTGCTTTTTCTTCCTAGTTTAGTACAAAACTAGCTGACCTGGCCACGCGTTGCTGTGGTTCAGTTTGGGGCTGTTAGAAGTGCCTGGGGCGGAAATGCACTCCCCCCCAAATCCAGGCACTCTCTCTCTTCTCTCACTCTCTCTCTCTC
>JANHFO010008041.1:276224-287069 GCA_032468095.1 Pareas carinatus | reverse complement strand
CTGAACCCAATCGGTTCAGTACTTTCCGGGATCACTTACCAGGCACAAACACCTCCTACATTTTTATATATATAGATTAATACTGAGCCTCATTAAACTGAACATCGGTTGAAATAGAAAATGGACGCGGAAGTGGCCACTTAGAAGCCTGGACAGAAGCATTCCAGTTTGGTGAAGAAAATATAGCTGGGGCCTGGCAACAGTTTTATTTCAAGCAGACCATTTTAAGTCTATAAGATTTAAACTGGAGATTTCCAATAACACGTAGTCCATCATACATCTAGATAATTATATTGTCAATCTGCTCTTCTAGACTCAATGATCAATGATCTTTAATATTTGTCCAACATTTATAGTTTCTATAAAGAACATTAATTTGGTCCCCTGGGGGTTACAAAGATAAGGATTAAGGCTATGCATGCTTCAAAAATGATTTGAAAGAAATACTTAGAACATAAGTATAGCATCTCTTTATCTATTAAAGAGGCCCATGCAATGCAGATCTTTCAACCTTTCTTTATAGAATATTTTTATACAGTATCTTTATTCATTCTTGTGACCCACTTAGCTAATTTCTCTTTGTCAACATATTTAAGTGTGATTTCCAGAAAAGGACACAGTGCTTTGGAATAAAATGGAACTATGACTACTTGTTACTTCGAGACTATGCTTCTATTAATTCAGTCTGAGAATTACATTAGGTGTTTTTGCTTTCTGTTTTAGCAATTGCATCACTGGTGATCAGTAATGCTCACCTTACTGTTCAGCCTAACCTTCTAGTCAACAGAAATTACATCTGAGGACTAGCTTAAACAACATGGATACTTATAAATTGGCCACTAGTGTGGAGTAAAATTTGTCTCATCATCATTGGATAAACAACTTCAACACACCTTTTTCAACAGAGATCAAACTCTTTTATTATTCCTCTTAAAATAATAATATGGCACTCTACTTAATCTGTTGAGCTGTTCATCAATATATTGCAAGAAATGCTAACTTACCCTACTTATGCCCTTCTAGCTTACAGTGAGGAGAAGAGTACAAATAAGATTGTCAACCAGTTCAAAAAGAGCCAAGTTCCATTAACCCATCCAAATCCAGCAAAGAATGCAGCTTGTTATCTGGCCAACGTCTTTTATATTCTGGGTTGGTCATCCATAGGGCTCATCTTCATAGGCAATGGCAATTCCCCGTCGTCCCACAATAGCTTTTTTTACTTCCGTTTGGCCCAGCTGTTGCTCCAGTCCTCGCCAGCTACGGGACTCCAAGAATGAGGCTAAGATACAAAAATATTTCCCCAACTTTATTCCAAAGGCCACACAAGCTAGAAATTAAACTGGTTATATTGCTGGGCATATTGACATTATATATCAGAAATACTGTGTGAGAGCACACTGGTTATGCTATTAATCCCAACTCTACCTCCATTAATTGCCTATTAGCAACTATGAATGGATTCAGGTAGTAGCGATGCAAGAGGTAAATAGTTATTTTATCAGCCTTAATTTTTGAGATTCCACAATAACTACATCTTTAAATAATTGATTAATCAAAAGAAAAGTATCAAGTGAGAAGGTTCTTTGCAACTGAAACAGCATTACTCCAAGCCACATACCTGCTGGGCTGATCTGAGACACGGTCTGTAAATTGTTGCGACACATCACAGCCATGCCAGAATTTGGCTCTGTATCTGGTATCAGGAAAGGATCAATTGAGCGCAGCTGTCCAGTGATCAGTGAAATAGTGGGTTCATTGTTGGTCTTTTCTGGGAAAAGCACATGGTCGCAAGCTCCTGAAAATACAGTAGTAACTTAAGTTTCATTACTTACAAAATGATACTCTTTTTATTATATATTCAAAGACGGAATCAAGCATGCAAACCCTGATTAGAGTCTTTCCTAATTGAGTGTGGGGATACTAATGGCAACAAAGAATTTGTGGGTTACTCTGGCTGTAATGGACCAATAGTAGAACAAGACCAAAAATCTTGAAGGCATTCTCTCAATTTCATTCCTTTGAACTTTCTTAGCATTGAAACCTCTATATCTTAAAGGAAGAATGCATAAGATTCCTAACTTTTGTGGCAATGGAAGCCCATGACTGATCAGTTACCCTTCAAAACACTGGCATAGTTTCTAGAGATTTTCAGGGTGAAAATACACAGAAATCAGAGTAAATTCCAAAATAGGGTTAATGCTGTCCAAAAAACCACACATACACACACACATCCCCATGCCATATATATTCACACAAATTCAACTTAGGAAAAGATGGCATCTCTATTAACTTTGTAACATTGTGCTGTGTGATGCTACTCACAATCTCTCCTCAAAACTTTATGCCCCAAACCATTAAAAGGACTGTATATATAATAAAGCACTCCTGTGCTTTCAGAGGAAAGCTTGAAAGTCCACAACTAAGCAGATTTTTCAGCAGTCAGAAATTAAGGGAGTCAAAGGTCTCTTGAAAATGAACATTAAGCAATAACTCTTATTTATGCTCATTTTCTGAATCAGGGTATTTGGCGTTACCTGGTAGAAGGTGACGAAAATCTGTAACATAGCGGCCTGTCCAAGTCCGTGCTGGATTGCATGCTATTTCCAGCTCATATGGCGTGATCAGGGGTCGATAGAAATCAGTGGAGTTAAGCAAGGAATTCTGTGGGCAAGCTACCAATACAAAGATATCCACCTCTAGAAAGTTAGCCAGTTTCGCAGGATTAGGTTTACCTACAGCCAATGTGTAGGCACGTTTTCCAGCACGATGAATAATTTGGCGAAGATGCTCCAGAACAGACAAGTAATCATCTACTCCAAGAGTACCCACCACAATCCCCACTACTTGAGCATCTCGTGCTCGTTCCACTAGATAAAGGCGTCGTCGCAGGGCTCGGTTCACATCCAGTGTTTCCCATCGGCCTTGTCCTGTTCTAGGATCAAAAGAACTAAAGGGACACTGGTTCCAACTCAGCATGAAGTTTGTAAGTTCTGGTCCTTCAGAACCTATATAGAACATACTGTAGTTTTCAAGATCATGATGTTCATCTATTATAAAGCACCGCCCAAATTGCTGTATCATTCCAGATATTGGCTGGCTTGAGTCAAGATTTTTTTTGCTATCCAACTGAGCAAAAACGACATTGGGATAAATTGGTTGCAGTTTAGCGACCAGGTCATCTAAGTAGAGAGGAGGTACAGAGAAAAAGTCATGCACCTGTAATATTTGAACAAATACAATTCAGCCTAACCTATTTGCAATGTCCCCAATACCTGGCAATCCTCCTGCAACAACAGAGAAAATTCCTTAAATCAGACTAGGAATTGCAAGCAAAGCTAAAATTTGAGTTAGCTGAGATACATCAAGATTAATGAGAGTTATGAGGCAAACATGAGCAAAGATGTTCTTTAAAGGTATAACGTAACACTGGAACACTCGTACTATTTCATTTTAAATTATTTGATTTTTCATACTGTTTTCTTCAGAAATGAGTAAAAGCTCTTGGCAGGAATTTTCAAGTCTTTTTCATTCTGTCCCTGGCTTGATTCAAATTATAAAATTATAAACAACAATAACAGTAATGTATGCTGTATGGCTTTGACTTAATAGTTAATTCTCATAAGTTAACTGTAAGAAACATACACTAGATATAAAGTCAGGATTGGTAGAATGGCAGATTTTAAGACTAGAAATGGATATGCTATTTCTATGAGAACTACTCCATTCTGACCTGAAATATCTACCAATGTTTCTCCTCTGCAGTGTATTTGTGTCAATACAACAATCTTACCAATGGCATGAAAATATGCAGATTCACTCAGTACCACCACATAGGCTTGATGGTCAGGGTACAACTCCTGGAAGACTTCCACACATCGCATCGCATCTAAGTGCTCCTGACCAAATATGTGTAATACTGGCAATTTGCGGCAAGGACTCAAACAGGCAGAACCATAGTGCACTATAGCCTCTGCACCCACATGCTGTGCTGCCACTTCATCTACACAGCAGCTAAAGAAAAACAACAGGATTAGCCACAGATATCCAAGGATACATTTCATTAAACAACAACCAGTCCCAAGATACAGAACATTACTTCTCTGGAATGGGCTTCCAGATACTAGACTCCAACTAAAGTCAACCTTGGTGGCACGGTCAATGATAAAAGACTGGGATTTATAACCCTACAAAACATGTAACTCCATTCCTGAGAAATGGAAATAAACTTACAATTTTCTGATATTGCTCAACCACAAAACCACTCATCTATCACCATGGTACTTCAGATTTCTGAGATTTGTATTTCATCTCAGCCTGAATTACAGATTCAGGGACTATAATTTCTCCGACATCAGCAAAGAGATTTTCCCTTTTGGCCAGGATTGGCAGATATCTTAAGAGCTTGGTGGCATCTGCCCAGCTCAATACAGGATCCACTACTTTAGTATAACAGACAGATGCTCATCTAGCCTCTGTTTAAATACATCAAAGGAGAATCTGCCACCTCTTGAAGCCATCTGTTCTACTATTGTACAGCTCATGTCAATAGGACTTATTCCTGATGTTTAATCTAAATCTTTATAGTTTAAGCACATCAAACGTAGTCTTGTCTGAATCAACTCTAAAAAACTTCTGTCTTGTCTTCTATGTGGTGACCCTTCAGATACTAGTACATATCCCTGAAATATTATTCTCTTGATGCTAAGCATACCTGATACCTTCAACCTTTCATCATAAATGTTTCCTTCCAAGTTTCATCTTAATTGCTCTTCTCTGGATATGGATCAGTGTGCTGCTACTCTACATAAAATAATTGCCCAGAACCAGATACAATATTGTAGGAGACATCTTTACACCCTCTATGTAAAGAAGTGTGTATGTGTATGTTTCTACCCCAACCCCATCATACATCTCTGTACACATCTATCCACCTAGAAGGCAAAATAGTTACATATGTTGCAATCTAGGTCATGTGACTAGAATAGGAAAATGGAGAGCACAGAATGGAGCACTTTCAACATTACAACCCACTGCTCTGCTGCTCCTTTCCATGGGAACCTACTAGTTGATGGACATAGTCCAAACCTCCTTTCATTCTAACATTCAACTGCATTGGAGGCAATTAAAATGACAGTTAAAACTTGCCCATGTATACTTAATTTTAATTTCCTTTGTTCACTAGTCAAGTCTAGTCATAGGTGAGCGATATAAAATTCTCATTGGAAGAGTTGGATCTTCCTCTGACCTTACCTGCCATATGATGTGTCTCCCAGGACATACATCTTGGCACCAGTTGCTGTTTCCATCCTTGCAGCAACATCTGCTGAATCTGGCAAAAGTTTATCAGGAAACTGAAGAGCAATCTACGACAAAATACCAATTTATTCAAAATCTTTCTACTATACATAGGTCAAACATAATAATTGTGCATCTATTTAATCCCAGGAATTTCTATCAGCATTGTATTGTAATTGTATTGTCTTTCTTGTAAGATGCAACAGAATGCACCCAATTCCAGAGAAGAACTGGGATCTTTTATGCCAGGTCACAAAAGAGCTCACCTTGGTGAAGCCATTGTCCGATACAAAAGCAGCTGCTCTCTCTAATTCATAAAACTCCTCTATCCTCAAAACTGGGGGGCGACCAGCTACGTCTGTAGGAATCAGGGTCCGCTGAATCACTTCAGCTCCATCATTGTTGAATGCCGTTGCCATGATGATCTAAATCTAAAACTCAAAAAAATCAAATTATGTTTGATACCTGATTGAACCATAAGGATAACCTAATCTTGGCTCCATAAACCTGATATATACAAATTGAGAACGATTTTGCACTCGATAATACCGCATACAGTACTCTATTCTTACCTTTGACGTGGCTCAGCAAGGAACTGGTGCATGTTTTTCGCAAACTGATAGGATTAAAGAAAATTAGAGTAAGGATGACTATTGACTTACCAACTGGCGCTTCCAAAGAGTAGTTACAATATATCAACAATAGTCCATAATTGTTCCGTAACTAGCATTGGGGGGGGGGAGAATACATCCTAACACCAACCACGTGGATCATTTTGTACGCTTTCTTCCGGATGCCAACCGCAACCACCAATGATCATTACCCTGTAGGGGTAGGGAACACTACGATGCCTCTTTCCTTTCCGTCATTAACGGGAATTTTTCATCCAACAGCATACCTTGATATAGAGAGGTGGCCGGAAAAGCAAAAACACTAGACAGAGGCACTATGGGGATTGTAGTTTCGTCCTTTTTAGAAATTAACCAATCGCGCCATCCCAAGGGATGCACGTAGCGCCTTGGATCCGGTCACGTGGTGTGGGGTCCGTAAACCAGCTAGCCAGTCCGGCTGTCGGAGGGTCGGTTGATTCCTGGTCGGCTGCAGTCCGCGTTCAGGGCTCGTCTCCGCCATGTCCGGACTCGCGTTGCTGTATTCGGGACTGGGGCTGAGCGCGGCCGCCGCCCTTGCCGGCATCGGTTAGTGGCTGAAGGGAGAGACTCCCAAGGTCTCCTTGCCGGAGCCTTACTTCCCGTTTTCTTTATGTCGGCGCGCGTGCAAGTAGCGTGAGATCGCTGGTCCTGGATCGGGGGACAGCTGGAGAGCGGGCGTCGGAGCGGCCCGGAGGAGAGGCTGACTTCGGCCTCCTCCCCGAGGCTACCTGGCATCCCAGCCGCCTCCCAAAATGCCAGAGTGAGGGAAAGCTATGGCTCTGCGGCGCGGGGTGGAAGTGGGGGGGGCACTTAGGATTCAGTTCTCTTTTAACACTTCTCTTTTTTCCCGACAGGAAGTGTTTTATTAGCTTTTGCCTGTCCATCTCATGCCATCTCCATATTTTAGAAAGGGCTGGGTTGAGATTGCAAAAACGGACACCCAGAAAGATGTCTGATGGTCGCAATTCATTTCCGGTTAAGTGAGAAAAAGAGTTTTCTTGCTGGCTTTGGGGTCTTGACTTTGACATGATTCTGAATATCTCTGGGTGCCCAAAGAATATAGCAGAATGAAAGAAAAGCAGTAAGGAACGGCTGAGACTTTAGTTCTTGCTGCGCCTTGATCAGTTTTAAGTTAGAACAAAGTATTTCTAGAGGAGAATAGCCAAGGATAAGATGATTAATGGAAAATCATTCACCCTAGTTACCTTTGGTATAAAATGGATATGGAATGTTCGTTAGCAGTATAAGTATTGTGTACATATAGACAAGGATGGTTGATGTTTAATCTTTTGCTTGAGATAAGGCACAAAGATATGTTCAGGGAGATTTGAAGCTTGCATTTCAGATAAAAGTATATCTACCGTGTTTCCCCGAAAATAAGACATCCTCCGAAAATTAATATAAGACAGTGTCTTATTTTCAGGGAAACACGGTATGTATTTATCCTATATATTTAATATTCAGACTATAAGTCATTCTAATTAGATACTATTTCTAATTAACATTTCCATTTTATATAAAGCACAGCCTAACTTCCATGTAGCAACTCTGAGCTTTTCTGTATTTCACTTTTAAGGCTAGATCCTGCATGCCACATCACATTTTAGCTGATGCAAGTCTATTTCCTTTTTTTAGTGTGTATAATCAAGTTATTTCTTTGTATCTATAATGAGAAATGTCATACTGTCATATTTTTATTTAATTTATTGTCCATTTCACGGAAGTGACTCTGGACCATTCACAACACGTTCAAAACAATAGAAAGGACAATTTCAATTAAACTAAAAACTAAACATTTTGTTTTCAGAGCAAGAGTTTGTAATGTCATGCAACTGATAGAGATTATTTTCCTATCTACCAGACCTACTAGATTTAATGGTAAATTGGAGCTAGTAGGATTAGCACAAGTAGCGCAATCCAAGAGTGGCAGATGTCTAAAATCTTGTATTCATATGTATGTCTCTTAGATAACCCACAGTCTTGGTTGCATGGAAGTCCACATGCAGTGAGTGCTAAACTAAACTCTAAGAATTTTTTTCTATTTAAGGGAATATAATGTTCAATTAGTCACTTTGCTAGTAGTTTTCCGGAGATATAAGCTGCTTGCTTTGAATTCATTGCCAAAATTTGATTTTTGATCATTATCATCAAAATGAGCTCTACACAAATGATTCTCTGATTGAGCATTAAAATCTACCTGGTGAACAATCATAGCTTCCCATCTTCATGATTAGAGTCTGCCTACCATCTCAGCACCATCTCTTCATCTGCCAGACCTTGTTTATGTCATTCCTTCTCCCTGTATGCTACAAAAGTCAGCTGGTAGAAGGTCATTCATTGTCTCAGCCATAACTTCTCATGCGCTCAAAATTTGGTTAACAAGAACATATTAGTGATTAAAAACTAGTTCAGTGAAGTGTACATGTAATAAAATAAAAAACAACATGAGAACTAAAATTCATAAAATTGAAAGATCTCAGCAGCAGTTACTGTGAGTCCACATGTGCTATGCTAGACAGAACTATTACCCCGGAAGTAGGACATCCTCCGAAAATAAGACTTTCTTCCAGTTTTGCCTCTCACTGAAATATAAAACATCCCCTGAAAATAAGACCTCCCCGATAACAAGGCCTCGTACTTCCGGTTCTGGATGGCCTCTGTGGAAAAATAAGACATCCCCTGAAATAAGACCTAGCACATCTTTGGGTGCAAAAATTAATATAAGACAGTGTCTTTTTTGGGGGGAAACACGGTATATGGCATTAGCAATGCAAAAACAGTATGATTAAAAAATACAGCAATGAACACCTAAAATCGTTTATTCATTAGACTGGAATGATTACTGCTTGCCACCAGCCTTTTAGTATTCAAAGATTTGTATTAAAGAACATTCTTAGCAAGTTTGTGCTAAAAGTTATTACTAGAACTCTGGGTATCCAAAATAATTCCAAAGGTAAATAAAATAGAGGCAATAGGACCCACAGGGCACCCAGAGGCCTGGAGATCGGCCCACAGGGACCCTGGAGGCCTGCAGATCAGCCTGCAGATTGACCCGCGGGCCACCGGAGCCACGGAGATCATTCTACGTGGCACCCAGAGATCGAACTTCAGGGGTCCCCAGAGCTCGACCAGGGAGTGGAGCACCAGAGCAGTATCTGTCTGTGTCTGTCTGTCTCTCAGGCGAGGCGGGAGCAGTGCAAGAAATCCCTGTAGTGGAGCACGGGTATCAGAAGCTCGTGGTATATATGTTCTGCTGTGCACCTGTGATTTCTTGGGATCTATTAACAATAGCACTGCTAGATGATGAAAAGTCTCTATTTGTATCACTTCTGGAGTCCTATGCGAAGTGTACATAGTAAACTTCATTTAGTTTGTTTTGTCAACAGTCTTCAGAGCAGCTCACCTAGTAAGAATGATGAGCCTGCAATGAACCTAGAATCTCCATCTGTGTTAGTTTGGCTGATGTGGTTCAGACTTGTTCAGTAAGGATTAAGGAATGATAAACAACAAACTCAAGTTTGACCTTCTAACTCAACTCTGTATTCTTTTAAGGTCAAGTGGACACAGGCTTATTTGAGAAATCAGAATTTCTTACTGGTTTTTTCTGGGAACATCCCCCACACTTAGTATTCTATGCTGTTTAGCCTTGCTCTATTTCTGTCCTTGTAGATGTTTGCAACCAAGATTTCCTCTCCTTTATGCCTTTCTGTGGGTTCTTAGCAGACAATGGAAACATAATACTGCTTTCTCATCTGGATGATTTGAGTGGTTTAGGAATAATACATTTTTGTATGGTTTCTACTTCATATCAAAGGGGAAGTTATCTTCTTCCTTTTCCAGTTAAACTTGTGTCTTATAGTGGCTTCCTGTCTTTTTTCCAGTGAATCTTGAATTAATTGTGGTTTAAAATTTTATATGAAAATTTTTAGGCCAGTTAGTTTAATTCTTTTAAAAGGGTTTTAACTGTTGTTTGATTGTACTTCTGTGTTTTTTATTTCTGGCTGTACACTGCCCCAAGTCCCTTGGGAGAGGGGCGGTATAGAAATTTAATTAAAATAAAATAAAATAAAAATAAATATTAATTTGTATCTCTTCTTTATTATTTTTACAAATAATTCAAGGCGGTGAACACATCTTCCTCCTCCTATTTATACATAATTCATTTTAACAAGTTACTTAATATCTGAAAATGTGCTTTATGACACCTACTTTACTTTTTTCAAAGTTTCTGGGTTGCTCTCGTAAAAAAAAAAGAGCTCTTGTTCCAGTTTTCTGAAAATGTTACATTTCTTCAGTATCAAAAAGGTATGCCTTTTGTCTTTGGTCACATGACTCACTGATGAGCACATTGTGTGCTCCTCAAGAGCTTCCCTGTTGCCAGCAGCTTTCTGAAGGAGAGTAGGACGATAGAAAGAGGTTATCCACATAATCTACTGTACAATCAGCAGTAAAAGCTGTCCATGCTGTGCAATCACTCCCTGTAAGCCAAAAACTGTCCTCCCTTGGCTTTAAACTTTCCAAAAGATATGATATTCAGACAGGATATATATAGATATATTCCATGTTTTTTCTCTAATCACCTATGTCTAGTTTATTTTAATTTCTTGTTTTTACTATCTATATATGTATCTAATTGTTTGACTTACATCCATCACAATCAAAAGAGAGGGTTTATGTACATTCATAAAAATTCAATGAAATTCTCATATAGAAGTAAAATAGTAAGCAATAAAACCAAAATAAGAACACATTTTTTAAAAATCCTCTAATCAATAAACAATGGGCGACGACACCCAGCTGTACATCTCCACCCCAGGCCACCTCAACGATGCCGTCGAGGTGATGTCCCGGTGCCTGGAGGCGATGCGGATCTGGATGGGGTGCAATAGACTCAGGCTCA